>JXSR01S006703.1:111111-126278 GCA_000969725.1 Ophiothrix spiculata
CGATGAACATACCAACTCATCATATCTCACCTTCATATCTGACAACTGGAGGCGGTAACTGAGATGGTTTGGATGCATTCTTCATCTCACTGTTACTGAACAGAGACGATGGACATACCAACTCATCATATCTCACCTTCATATCTGACAACTGGAGGCGGTAACTGAGATGGCTTGGAAGCATTCTTCATCTGTCTGGATATGGCATACCCTGTAGGCATGCCTTTCAGCATATCCTTTCTGTGCTTGTTGATTCCAAGCCACATGTAAAAACATTAATGAACAAAGACGAGTCACATACCAACTCATCATATCTCACCTTCATATCTGACAACTGGAGGCGGTAACTGAGATGGTTTAGATGCATTCTTCATCTCTCTAGACATGGCATACCCTGTAGGCATGCCTTTCAGCATATCCTTTCTGTGCTTGTTGATTCCAAGCCACATGTATATATTCAGTTTAGCTTGGATGATCCATCCGGCAGATCCTGTACCTTTCTTGCCAGGGAACTGACAAAATAACAGAAATAAGGATCAAATATTAGGTTTAATCTCTGCAAAGCTTACTGATTTTAACGATAGCCATGCTGTGGCTGTTAGTAAGGGTTGATTAAGGCCGGGGTCAGACGAACGACAAGGTCGCATTTACTACAATAAATTTTGCTGTCGTAATACGCCTGACCCGTATTTAATTACAATAGGGTCATCATCGCATTAAAAAAATGAATGACAACAATTTCCGTTACTGAGATAGATTTATTGCAATAGAGTTGAAAGTAATGCAGTAAAATCACTGTGTGACCGCATCTCGTCGTTGTAAACATAATGCGAAAATTCAGTCAACCGTAACGAGTGACACTTTTGTACGACAATCTCGTAATTGATTTGGTCCTCATGTGGCCGGAATGTAATGCGACACGATTGTAATAAATAATTGTAAAAAGTACGTCTGACCGCGTGTTGTAATTAATTACGACAATAAAATTATTGTAGTAAAGGCGACCTCGTAATTCGTCTGACCCCGGCCTTAATTCCGCTTTGACATGAGAGGGTTAAAGACAAGACCTTACAATCCCTTACACTTCTTTAGGCCAAAAAAAAAGAAATTGTTATGTTGCCCTCAGCGACCGACCCTATTCAAAAATTTAAAAAAAAAATATTAGGGTCAAGAAAGCACACAATTTTGCTCAGATTGGGTGTTTTTTGAGAAAATATTTTGAAAATAGTGGAAAATGCACCCAAATTTGGTACTTTAGGTGCTTTTTAAAAAAATATATTTTCCGACCGACCGACTCAATTTTTCAGAAATCCCACTTGAGGGCAACACAACAATTAATTTTTTTGGCCTTATTAGTAGGTTTCAGAAAAAGAATGGCAATGAGACAAGATTAATGGGACGTCCTGTATTGTACTGGTCTACCATCTCTCTTTTGAAGCAGATGTGCCGGACTCCACAATCTGTTATATTCGTGGTGAGGAGATTGCCACACCTCCTTCCCTGCAAGTCTGTTACCTTCTAAGCATTGAAGAATGCCAGTACCTATTTGACACCTGGGCGGAGAGGAGCACATGCGTGTAAGTACTTTACTCAAGGACACTACACACACTGCTCACCAGATTTGAACCTTTGATGCTCAATGCCCGATGACTAAGATATAACGCTAAGCCATATCAGTGTCCCTTTAAATGAGACATTCCTCTTGTAATTTGCAAGTTTTGCAACACTTGTTTCCTTGGGCGAGAAACTTTACTCTACTTGCTCCGTGGTCGGACAGTCACGTAAAGCCGTGGGTCCCCTGTGCGAATGCTCCTTCATGGGGCGCTGCATACAGTGTATACCTGGTGAGTCTATAGCAAGTCCTATAACCAGATTTTGCGAGAATGCATTTTGGTCAAAATGGAGCCTACGTTGAAAGGGGAGGTTACAAACCCCTGGGTCGCTCATACCCTGGTCACATAACCTTGCGGCGAGGTTATGATGTGTTTACGGCGTCATACCAGCAGTCACCGATCAGACACCAGCCGGTGTCCGACCGGACACCGACCGAAGTCCGACTGGCATAGCCGTAGAGATGCCGTAAGCATGCCGCAAGAATTTAATTCTGAGTTAAAACCTTGCAGCTTGTATATACGATGTCTTAAGTTATGGTCTCATTACCACCGGCGTCCGACCGGGCAACGCAAGCATTCACCGGTGTCATACCGGCGTTGCGGCGTCTTGGGGCTTATGTGACCAGGGTGTCAGTTACATCCTTGCAATGTTATTGCCCAATTAAAGAAACTGAAAATTGGTTAAAGCTGCTTTCCAAGTCCAAATTCCACCAAGGTTAGTGAAAGAATTCCCATTTGGTTGGGTATACCCTTTACCGATAAATCAAAACTCCTCTTCCAGGTCATTGGAAACAAGCCAATGCCCTTTAAATAAATGTATTATTTGCTCAAATATCGACCTCCACATTTATATACATCTTTGCAATGCTCGTGCTGTATTGAAGAAATTGAAATTGGTTAAAGCCGCTTGCCCAGACCAAATTACACCAAGGTTGGAAAGAATTCGCATTAATTGAATATACCCCTTAATTAATGACATGCTAGCCGGCTTCTTTTAAGAAGTTCCCCATCATTAGAAACAAGCCAATGCCCCTTTAAACAAACATATTATACATCCTTGGAATGTTGGTGCACAAATACCAAAATGAAGATTGATTAAAGCTCCTTTAATCCCCGACCAAATTCCACCAAGATTAAATTGCAATAAAGTTTTTTCACCAATAGCTGGATCCTTATGATTATTGAGTATAAGATTGACATGAGCCAGTTTGGTATTGTCAAAAGGGTGTTCAATTCTCCTATCAAATTAGCCTCATCAATGTATTATATTCACCAAGTCCAAGAGGTAAAAAGAAATCATAACATGGGAACTTAAAGAAAGAGTGGTATTCACAGATTTCTCAAAGAATTTGATTTTGTTTGATTATTTATTCTGATTAACAAAATTACCCACTTGGGTGTCCCATGGAACCATCATTCCCAGAATAAGTGACTTACGAACGCAAAGCGTGTGCATACAATTATTTTGAATTTTTACTATACATGAAACAAATTGATATCCTGCAGTTGAAAGGCCAAGTAAAAAAATATATATTTCTCGTCCGGATTTTTGAAGAAACTGACGATGAGGGGCATTTTTACCAGAATCGACCGGGTCGGGGAAATTTTACTCGGAGTCGGGGAAAGTTAACATTCGGTCCGGGAAAAGCAAAAGGTCGTTCGGGGTAAAAATAAAATGGAGCAACAATTAATCGCTGTGTCTATAATGTCATAATCCTTGTAAATACCATTTAAATGACTTTAAATTCGGGGTAACTCGGGGTCGGGGAAAAATAGCCATCTTGACCGGGAAATCATGAAAAACTGCCGGTCCGGGTCGGTCCAGTCTAGAAAAAAATCCTTTCGGGTCGGGGTCGGTCAGGGCAAGCTAAATTTTTATCGGGTCTGGAAAAAAATTGTCGGGGAACGACGGGGTTGGGGTGAGAAAAAACCTGCCCCGCAGGGCGTTAATACTAATACATTTTGAATTAAATTCGGGATCCCATATTAAATTCAACAATGACTATAACAGAAAAATTATGAAGCTTTAGGCCAAATCATTGCAAGATATCAACAGCTACCAACAAACAAACAAACAGAGTCAGTCAAAAACATCAGAAGGCGGTATAACGCTATCATAGTCTACTCCCAAGAATGCAAATGAGCCAATTGAATACAATGGCATGCTCTACCGCACATATAACAGGGTACTCAACAACGGAATAAAGCTCATTATCCTCATTTGCATTCTTGGGAGTAGACAATGATAGCAGTACCAAAAGTCACAGGTAAGGGGGCAACCTAAGGCGAATAAAAAAAACCACCCTGTTTTACGGGCGGGCGGACCTTCCAAGTAGGGTCTGTCGATCAGGCGTGTTTTTTTTTGCCTAGAATTAAGAACCCAAAAATCCTCCAAAATTGGGAGAAAAACTGAATTCTCCTTGAAAAATTTAGGCGGGGTTTTACATGATTTTGATTTTTTTTAACTAAAAAAATAATTTTCTTCGAAATCGCAAATCTAGAGTCGATCGGGCCCGTAAAACAGTGTTTTTCCGTCACCTACTGGTAGGATCTTATATGTGTCCCGCCGCAGCAAAAGGATGCAGTTGTTGTCTCCTCATTGTAGCATATCATATGTATACTAGTTGTATACATCAGATATGCTACAATAAGCAACATGTACGAGCCGACAACTGCATCCTTTTGCCGCGGCGGGACACATATTATTGCCACAGAGGCATATCTCCATACAGAAATGCAACATCACGGTATTTTATTACAATTCAAATAAATAAACGTTACAATGGCATATTGAGAAAGGACAGATTATGTTGAATATATTGATCAAATTAAACTGCTAATATAATGCAGAAAAAGTACCAAGAAATTTGAGTTTGTGTTAAATATGTGTTAAATGTAATTTGAAATGCACCTGAACAATATTTTCATTTTCTCTGCCCCTGGTGGAAACGAGCAGAGAAAATAAAACCCTTTGCCTATGACATTTGACCTTTGTTAAGGTTCCTTTATTCTATCAAAAAACAAGTTTATCTGACTTTTCAATTGAGACCAATTTGACAATTTCAGCCTAACTTACACCACTGTTGTTTGAAGTGGACATTTATTCAGTTTAAACCAAAACTTCAATTTTTTCCTCACAGAAAGTTTAAAAAGCAGTATAAATAACTGGAATGTGTTGTATACTAAAGTTTTGAACCCATTTCCAAAATTTTATTTCATTTTGGTTGAAATTTTGTTAATTTTGAGCTCATTTATTTGTATTTTTTTGTATTCAGATTTGAGCAAAAATGAGGGCGCTATACATATTTCAAATTATTGATTATATTTGATTATCGATTATGTCGTTTGAAATGTAAGATTTTTGCTAAAAATGACAAACTTTTCTTGACGTCATATGCTTCTTTTGCGTATCGAATTTCGATAGTACACACTAACATACCTCTTCTACATCCCAAATTTTATTATTTATTAATAGCGCCATCTATTTTGACACTTTAGAGATAAAATGTCCCTATTTCTGTTCAAACAACAGTGACACCTTGACCTGTGACCTTGGAACTCAGGTCAACGAAGCAATCAAGATCAAATGTCTAGCCCAAGGACATAATGCAATGGACATAGGGGGGCTCAAACTAACCAGTGGCGTAGCCAGGTTATCGAAAGTGAGGGGGCTACGAACCGACAGAATTGTATTGACCATGCTAGCGTCTATGCTAGCGGAGCGAACAAGTGAGCGGAGCTCGGAATAACGGGTGGGGTCCAGGGGCCCGCCTTAGGGCCACTGGTGGGGGTCCAGGGGGCAAAGCCCCCGGAAGCTCCTGGGTTTTATATTTGACACACTGCAGGAAGGCTAATTGAAACATTTTTGGATATATGTAGTTATACACGTCTAGACCTTTTCTATTCATAAATTATCCATTGTGTTTCTTTTGTTTAAAGTTCGTTGCCATGTACATTATTTCTAAGAATGAGGTCTAGAGCTGTTATCTAACAAAGGATTTAGATAACGTTCTGGGTAGTGAAGTGAGACGAGATGGTGAATTAGAAACACTGATTCTAGTTTGACATTATTAACAATTATTATGCAGTCATGAAGTCAGCGAATTAAATTGGTAACCTTGAAATAAGACTATAGAATTATATCCGAACCTGATGACAGCGTGTTACGTAATAATGTTAAAACAATTAAAAACAAATATCAAAATCATTCGAGCTATGAGTTCGGAAGTATTTATTTGCATTTGAAAACACCATCACATTTACGGTTCACATTGTATCAAATAGCTATTTTAAAATTGGATATCACTATGTTAATTATCTTGCTTTGTTCATTTGCATAATATTTCATTATAATGTCAAATACATGTACACAACAATAAAGACGGGCATATGAATAAAAACAAAAACAAGGGAGTCAAGGGAATCTACCATTAATTTTGAAATGAGATTCCAGCATAGCAGACATACAGCAAGAGCCCATGGCTTATGTTTCACCAAAGGATGTCATACATCTAAAATGCAGTACCTGGATGGTACCACAAGGAACGCGTTGGCTATGGCCGATGTAATGGAATTTTTCATATGTGTGTACAAAAATACAGAAAATATATGGTGTTAGAAATATTTGTTTATAAATTTAAACTTTGACCCTTTTTAATAATCACCAAATATTAGTGATAACTGACCACCGTGTTAAAGGTATACAATTATTTTCTCTCGAAACGCATCATTAAGTTCACGGTCTGATGGTGAGATCAATCAATCAGCTTCAATCGTCTTCAATTGTCCTACCTTTTTAGCGTAGTCTTTAGCACAATCACAAGATATCACCAGAGACAGGAGTGTTTTAAAATTAAATTATTATGGATATTTTACTTATTTGATATTTTGAAATTAAATTTTTTATGTTTTCAATTAAAATTTCAAATAATATGCCTCTGCTGTCAGATAAACGGTTCAACAGAGACCATTATCAGATATAATGTATCATGGTATGGGATGGCTTGTCATTAGACTATCATAAGGCTCGACGCTGCGAATCCATTAAAGTATGCAGAAGTTAGATGCAAATGTTAACCCTTTCCACAACGACAGACAAAGTACAGACATTAGTGACCACTTCCCAGCTTTTTAATCATGTAATCCATGTAGGCCTACCAGAAATCCCCCAAAGTGACCATAAACATGTATTTAAAAGAAATATGCGCAATAAGAACATTGGCAATTTGAAATAAATATTATCAAAAGTGAAATGGCAAGAATTTTTTTAATAATAATGATGTTAACGATGGTTATGATGTTTATTTGAACCTCTGAACAATTGTACGATGATTGATACCACTCAAAAGATGTACACTTAGATGAGAAAAGATCCACTCTTACCATGGATCACATGGATGTGGTTGAAAAGTATTAATAAGAAAAAGCAAACTTTATGCAAATACCTACCGGAACCCAATCTATTATCGTAGAGTTTAAGTCCTATAAAAACAAGTCGAACATATATACAATACAAAAATCAAAGAGAATGGTTTTATAAAACGGAGAAGAAAACAAACAAAATACAATATCACATGAAACTAAAATAAGATTTAAACTAAACTAAAGATTACAAATCAAAATCAAATTAAATAAATTGAAAAACATTCAAAATGACAGACTTTTAACCCTTTGAACACTGGTGGCTGTATTTAGTGCCAAAAACCCATTGAGTTATGGGGATTCAGGGTTCAAAGGGTTAAAAACCACAATGATTAAAAAATTTGCTAGGTCAAGGATATTAATAACAATGTAAGCATGGTAAAAATATGAGTTGAATGAAGTTCGAGCAACTGGTTTAAGACAAAGAAATAATTGTTAATGACACAAAAACAAACGATACGATCTTAGAAACATTTCAAATGGCTGCTGTCATGAATTTTCCAAAACTCACTTAGTCCAATAGCTGCAGGGACTTCCGTTTGAGGAGGGTGAGCTCTATTGAGCCATCCTGCTCCCCTAAAATGCTTTACAGGAGCTCAATTAATAAAGCACCTTACATGATGGTATTAGCATCTAAATTTCCAGATAGCTTCCCTAATTGCTACCCCTAAAGAACTTCAGGAGAGCTTCTGGTAGAGCCCCTGGAAATTGCAAATGGAAGTCCCTGCAGCTGCCTCATGTTATACTTGCATAGATTATAAATCATACAGGGCGTCTCAATAAAAGTGTAACACTCGGAAATTGCTTGTTTTAGGCATGAAATCGTGTTGTAATTTATACAAATTTGATGTCAAATTCAAGATAAAGGACCTATCTTTCCAGTACAATTTACCCCATCACGATAGCTTTTGTCAATCTGGAGATATACGCAATTGTTTGCAGGTAAGCAAAATCCACTCTGTGCAACTTTTCAATAAAGCGATAGAATCACGTTTCTGAATAACATTTTCAAACAATTATTTAGAAACACAACTATTTCATGGACAATGAGTTCTGAAAGAAATCAGTTTTATTACTCTCTTATATCGTCCCTTCAGGGCAGTGAACCGCAACCATCTGATCATAGTCAGGATAAAGATGCTTGACCCCTGCCATATGAGGCAAAATGAGCGTCGGAACAATCTGGATGAAGAAGTTTGGTTTCAAAACCTAGCATGCTCACTAAGTGAGTTTTGAAAAAACGCTCTTTAATTTGTATTCAAAGGTAGCAATATTACAAATAGTATCTAGAAGCGACTACTTAAAGGGGCAACTCATGATCCACTTTTCATCTAGGTCACCTCTATCAAAATTGAGTTCTTTTAGCTAGGAAGAATCCATGACTGGTATACAAACCCCAAACCATTCTGTCAAATATGCCATTTTGTAATTAATTATAGCACAGTAGTCTATGGGGATTTTTAAAAGCTGAAAAACATCTCGTCGGAATCACATGAAATTTTCAGCATATATCTCGTTATTTAGCTAGAAAAGAGGTGTTTTTTCGTCACATCATGAATTGCACCTTTAAATTCATGCTGCTATGCTTTTTGCAAATAGTCAAATAAGGCCAAAAAAGAAAGAATGTTGTTTCCTTTAGCACGTCTGAAAATTGCAATGTGGAATATGTTTGGTTTTTTTTACAATTCTTGAAAAAGAAATGCACACCGTGTTTTGCCAGCTGATTGCTCAATGTGCCATTTTTTCCGAATTCGTACGTTGAATATTGGCAAAATTATAGTCTTCTTCAGAAATCAAAGGGAATCTGAATTGAAGTTTGTTTGTTTGTTTCCATGGAGTAGTCCCATGATATCAGTAAGCTTTTCTTCGGGAATATTTCTTTCCCCCATTATCATGATTGTCCTTTTTGTCAATACTTAATACAAATATAAGAGAAATAAAGCTATGCATGATTGAAAACCATTAAAAAGGAAATGCACGCGGGTCACCGGAAACAGACTTGTTTCTTTTTGTGACCTAATAACATTTTAATCATTAGTGACAATTTCTTCCTAAAACTAGACGTTAAACCCTTTAAGCGCCAAATGGTGCAAATTGCGACCAATGGTATGATTTCATTCATAGCTGCCTTATAGCAAAATTGTTGAAATGTCAAGTTTAAATGCATATAACCAATCACAAAAACATCCATATTTTTCAAAACTTGTTTGCTTCTCATAAATAAACTTATCAATTCTGCAAGTAGATCATGTATACAAATAGTAAATCTTCAGAAAAATGTGTCATTCAGGGAAACAATCAAATTTAACAAAAAGCAGCTATCAATGAAAACACCAAATTTTTACCATCGGCGCTCTAAGAGTTAAATCAATCTAACGGACTAACCTTCAAGAACAGTGTGCTCATCTTGCCGCACATCTCTCCCTTTTCTTCCTCCACGATGGAAAAGATAAGTTTCCGAGCTGGGATGCGGGTGTACGCCACTCTCTTGCCATTGTGTACCATCCACACAAACAAGTCTGGCAAACTATGCTGGGGCTAAAAAATAAAACAAAAAGGGTTAGAGGTCAAAGGTCACTATAGGGACAGCTTCTTGAGCAGCAATGAGTTTATGACCAGGGCGCCTGCATACACCATCACTCGATTACCATTATGTATAACCCATACAACAAACTATGGTGACCTATTAAAACACAAAACAAAATGATCAAAGGTCAGAGTTCACAGCTCAAAACCGTTTGCTTGACGCGCGTAATATTGGTGAAGATGTTTGGATCAATGATCAGAATTTTCATACTTTTACATGATTATATTAACGTTTGCCAGATATTGATAAGATGTTGGTTTTGTCAACTTAAACAAGAAATCCAACATATATCCACATCTGGCAATTTTCATGGTCTCAACAAAAAAAATCTTTTTTTGCATTCATTTAGCACTTTTGCGCCGATTTGGCCCCTTAAAAGTTACAGTTGGGAGGGGCACTCAAATTCAAAAGAGACATTCAACCTAAGTGGCAAATCAAGTGACATTCAGTGTAAAATTTCAATCAAAAAGGGGGTGGGGGTCAGTCAGTGTGATAATAAAAAAAATACAAGTCTTTGAGTGTGTGAAGGTGGATAATTGGCTATATACTGTTTGCACTGAAATCCATGGCTACTATTGTTGTTTCAAATAATTCTCGGACATGAAATTAGGAAAATTTAGAGCCTCGCGCAACTCAATTGCGTGTGCATTTTACGCCAGTCCATAACACTTTTCAGGCACGCGCATTGTCTTGGTACCTTGGATTATTGATTGGAAACAGTGTTGCCAGGGGCGTCGGAAGGAAAATAAAAGTGGTACGGCCACTGGTAAAAGTGGTACGGCCTGTGGCCACTTCATTATCAAAAATAAGCAAACAAACAGCTCCAGTAGTTACAAAACCGAATATGCATAGTACTATATTATGGTTATTTATGCTAGGACCATAATAAAACACATACAATTTAATTAATTTTTTTTCTGGCTGAAAAGTGGTGCAGCCAAAGCCTACATGACCTACACGGTTCCGACGCCCCTGAGTGTTGCGTACTTTCCGGTGTCCTGTTCTAGTCACAACTTGTGGATACGCGGTGGCTGCATTCAGCAATCATGTTCGTGTCCGAAATTTGTTTGAAACAATAAAAGGAACTGAAATAAGGATACCTGATTTTTGTTAGTGTTAGTAGGCCTCTTTGGATTGTATAGAAGGTGAGAATGGGAGATATAAGGCCCATGACAGAAAGTAGGGGGCCATTAAGTTAAGATTTGGAAAAAATAGGGCATTGGGTGTACAAGGTGTTAGCTTAGCAATGGAAAAGGGGGTCTATTGACTGGCAGATACTACTGTAAACGCCAATATTTTCGCACTCAGTAATTTTCGCGCTCAGCCAATTTTGGACCATTTAGCGCGTTTTTATTTTTGCGCATATGAACATTGTTCGAGTATAGAATTCCATTTGCAACAAATCCACATTAATTTTCGCGGTACATTTATTTTCGTGCTAATCTCATTTTGCGCGAAAGCGAAAATAAATGTAGCGCGAAAAATACCACTTAAACATGATTTACTATACCTCATAAATATTAATTAGGAAACCACAAAATACAATTGGTCAGTTAAACCTGATGTGCATGACAGTATTTTGTCTTCTTTCCCAAGTGCACGTAACGCACACACAGGGAAAAATTTAAACTATCCAACCCTACTATTGCACTCCCGTAATCATATCACTTTTATTAGTTGGAAATTCATACGGTAACGGAGAAGAATGGACATTTTTTAGTGATTTTTTTATTCACACCACATTCAGTGAAATATTTATGAGGTATGGTAAAAAAATACAACATGGTTTATTTCGAGAAGTATTGAAAATTCCTGATCCCCCGGTGTTGGATGCGTGTGACTACTTCCCTCCGCTTCGCGTCAGGATGTAGTCACACGCATCCAACACCTCGGAATCAGTCATTTTCATTACTTCCCTCTATACCATGTTGTATTTTGTATAAGGCCAAAAAAAATTAATTGTTGTGTTGCCCTCAAGTGGGATTTCTGAAAAATTGAGTCGGTCGGTCGGATTTTTTTTTTTTAATTATTGTTTTTAAAAAGCACCCAAAGTACCAAATGTGGGGGCATTTTCAACTATTTTCAAAATATTTTCTCAAAAAACACCCAATCTGAGCAAAATTGGGTGCTTTCCCGACCCGAATATTTTTTTTAAATTTTTGAATAGGGTCGGTCGCTGAGGGCAACATAACATTTTTTTTTTCTTGGCCTAATACCGCTCCGGACAGTTTCAGATAAAACCCTAATACAAGCTTGCAAAAATCCCTCCTACCTCATCAGCCAAGAACTTGAGTCTCTGTACAAATGATCTGGCAATCTTCATTCTCTCCTTCAGGGTCTTGATATCGAGCTTCGATGAGCCTTTGTTACCTTTTGGCGTCTTCTTGGATTCTTTCATTATGTCATTCTGTGATAGGAATTCATACCATAAACAGATCCAATGAGACACATAGAATTGGTGAAAATGGAAATCGACTTAAACAAGTACTGCAACTTTTTTTTTTCAAAAAAAAAGCACTTACCATTTTGTTGCTGTTTTTATTAATTTGATTTTTTACACATTTGAATACAAGATTATTTATTTTGAGTTCATTCCAAATACATAATTTCCCTAAATTCCAGTCATTGACATTTGGATATCAATTCAAAATCAAATATGTTAAACAGTGATGTTTTGCTGATTATGATTTATGTTGTGTAGTTATTAATAGACCACTTTCGTATGTCCCATAATGCATCTTGAAAGTACAACAAACTGCGCAGTCGAGTTGTGCGCAAGCGCAGAACTTTTATTTTGGTAGACTGAGCAAGATTATATCACAAGGTCCCGTATTTGCGGTACTTTCAAGATGCATTATGGGACACACGAAAGTCGTCTATTTAAAATCATTTCCATAAGGACAAAAACAATATTTGTCTTAAAGCTGCCACACGCATTTGTAAAATCGGGTGATCTTGGGAAAAAAATAATGCGGTAATTTGTGTTTTTTTTATTTCAAGATTTCTTTCCTATAATTGTTTTTTGGAAAGTCATACTTTTTCCTCACCAAAAACAAATTCAGTAAATGACTGAAATAAAATACTTCTTTACTTTATTTTTAACCATAAATATGTGCTTAGTCTTTGAGAAAAGTCAATATATAGAGCGTAGAACTTATAATTCACAGTTGATATCATATACCATAAACAACCCAAGTTGGAAAAAAAAAATGAAAAATCGTATTCCGCATTAATTTTCAAGCCACTCGTGAGATTTGAGACAAACTTTTGGGTGTTCAACAAAATTGTTTTAAAAATTTGTTTTTCAATTTTTAAGGTTTATTAAAAAGTTAACTCCCCAAACTTTAAATATCTCTATTGATTAGGTTAAGGGTACAATATTAATAATAAAAATTGCATAGCTTATTATCTACTAACATAGGTAAAAAAACCTTGCACACAAAATTCACAAAAATATAAAAAAATATTGCAACAAAGAAAAATGTTGGTGATGATTTTCTGTGATTTGCCACAGAGATATCTGGTAGCTGTGAAAAGTGAACTGGCAACCCAAATTCAAATTGGTTTTCAAACACTGCAATGGGAAGTGGTAGCAGAAAACCCGGGGACCACTCAAGTATAATGCTGCAGGCATATTCAGTAATTTTCAAGAAATAGGGTACTTTTTCAAACCATAGTGTTAAAACGGTAACGGTAAAATCCCCATTTAGGGTGTAAATATGGGGGAAGAGGGTATATTTTGGCTGTAGAAAAAATCACCCTTTAGGGGTGTTTTGAAAAACCGTGGTCACGCTTGCCTGCAGCATTATATTTGAGTGGCCCCAGGGGTAGACAGATTATTAAGAGTTGATTATCTGTGAAAAACTACAAGGTAATATCAAATCTGTGAGAAAAAGGGGCAAATTGCACATCAAACTAAAGAGAAACCAACTGAAAAATGTTGTCTAAAAACTTCTCTCTGTGAGTAACTACAAAGATATTGGAAAGCTGTGAAAAGAAATAAAAAGGTCACAGTACAGTTACTGTGGTGCAGTCACCGCTGTGTTGGACCTTTCCAGGTTTCTGTGAAGGAACTTGTAACTGTACACTCGCTGTGGTGGTATTTCTACAAGTATTGGGAATTATGTTGTGTATACGGTTCAACCTATGATCCAGCCTCACCCCCTCCACCCCATTCCCTCTGGAAGCTGTGAAAAAAGGTTATAGTTCATTTACTGTGGTGCAGTGGCTTCTGTGCTCGGTCCATCCATGTGCTAGATACCTTGTAACTGTACAGTAACTTTCTACATATTGGGAATTATGTTGTGTATATGGTTCTACAAATGATTCAGTCTCATCCCTATGCCTCCAACGTGCAGTGGCTGCTGTGCTAGATCTGTCCAGGTACTTGGGACCTTGTAGTGGTACAGGAACTCAATGCAATGGCGGTGCTATCTACAGGTGTTGAGAATTCTGTTGTGTATAAGGGGCAACCCGTCATCCATAGTCTCAAAATGTAACATAACAGTTGCTGGTGCAGTGACTTTGTGCTGGATCCATCATCCAGGTGCTTAAGAACTTCTTATCGATGTGGTGTTACTATATGGGTGTTGAGAATTCTGGTGTGTATAAGGGGCAACCTGTGACCCATAGTCTCAGATGTAACATTACAGTTGCTGTGGTGCACTAGTCCTATACTGGATTTGTCCAGGTGCTATATGAAATTGTAACTGTACAGTAACTCATCAATGTGGTGGAACTATCTATGGGTGTTGGGAATGATGTTGTGTATAAAGGGCAACCTGTGAAGCATAATCTCAGAAGGCAGCATTACTGTTGCTGTGGTGCAGTGACCCCCTGTACTGGATCCGTCCAGGTGCTGAAGAGCTTGTAACTGTACAGTAACTCATCAATGTGGTGGTACTATCTACGGGTGTTGGAAAGATGTTGTGTATAAGGGGGCCGGCAATCTGTGATTCATGGTCTCAAAAGGTCAGATTACAGTTGTTGCAGTGCAGTGACCTCTGTGCTGGATCTGTCCAGGTTTTGATAGCTTGTAGCGGTACAGGTACTTATCTTGGTGGTACACCTACAGGTATTGGGATTTCTGTTGTGTACAAAGGGCAATCTATGACCCCCAGTCTCACCTCCCTCCTCCATTACCTCTATCATAATTCAGACTGGTATCAAAACTTACTGATATCTGTTAAAAATCTGCAAGGACAAAACTGAATTGTTTCCAGATTTCCCCACCCCTTATTGACCTAATTTCCATTTTTTCCAAATTGTACCTGATTTTCTTCCAATATTTTGCCTATTTTTCTGATTTCATCTGTCAGGGCAGATGAGGCATTTAAATTTCCACCTGCCACCCCATTAGTTAGGAAAAAAACAAAGTTGTTGTGTTGCCCTCGGCAACCAACCCCCAAAATGTCAAAAATTTGCTCTATTTTGGCAAAATTTCCATCATTTTGAAAAGAAATGTCAAAATGTGCGGCATTTGGCGCAAATTTTCGATTTTCAATTGGATTACCAGACAGCCTGATTTTGCTACCCGAATTTGCGCA
>JXSR01S006703.1:173088-187162 GCA_000969725.1 Ophiothrix spiculata
ACCTGCACGTATGGATCTACCAAATCATTGAATTCTCCTGTGACAGCTTTCTTGACACTTGCAATGAGCCCTGAATTCATGATGGGTAGGCCTTCTGCTCGGTAGATGCGGAAAGAAAAGTTGGCTCTCTGTCGCTCTCTTGGAATGCCTTCTGGAAGCAGCAGATTTCTGAGAACAAAATGTAATCACACATGTTACAGGTGCAAATCTCATTTTCAAAAATTTAATGGCTCAAATTGTCCTATTGAGTATATTACATAGCCAATGTGCTTTATTTATCTGCACTAAAGGGGGACAGCACATTACTCAAATTTAAGTTTTTGCAAGTACCATAACTTTTTAACAAAGTACTTAAAGTTAATAAAAGTATACATTTCCACAAAGGGATTTTCACAAGGAAAATGATGGTGGTCGACGTTGATTTTTGACCAAAAATCACATTTTTTGAGAAAATCACCCCCCCCAAAAAAAAAATGGCCATTTAGACTGTATTTTGCATATAAAAAAAAAGGTACAAAAAGGTACTATTTCAAAAAATTGTGTTACTTTTATTTAATAAGAAAACTAATGAGCCTTGGTCAAAATATACTGCTGCAAAAGTATATTTAACATTTATATATTTACTTTGCAGTTTCTATAAAGCTTGGCAAGCTCCAAGTTTACGACCCTCAGATATGATCAAAATAAGGTTTACATAACAATCCCACTATACATAACAGGTATTTTCATCTCAGCTAGAGTCAATAGTCTCGCATGTAATGACTGCTAGATGTATATAAATTTGTGACCCGTCATATCGAAAGGTACCTTAAGGTCGGCATAGTAAATTACGAGATATGGGCCATTGAAGCTGAGCATAGTCAAAAATCACGTACAAGGTCGAATTTCCAATTTTATCAGAACCGTTATCTTTGAAGTGTACACTCCCGGTCAAAAGTGTTTGCGCACCCTTAAATACGGGCAAAAAATGTAATTATTACATCAAACGACCAAGACTGTGAAAAAATTCATGTTTTTTATAGGTGCTTAATGTATCCGATACCAAATACACCACACCCACTTTATGATTATGTTCCTATGTTGTTTATTATTCAATGCTCATTATCACCGTGTAACCGTAAAGAACATTTTCAGATAAACAGTTTTCCAACAAATGTGCAGTTATGTATTAAAACTCCATTTATTATGTGCAGAAGAAAGTACACAATATGTTTAGCACGCCATATTTTCAAATGCGGTAAATGCAATTCTTGTTGAGTTTTTTAGATATATGTATGTAAAATATAAATAAAAAAAAAATGGCGCAAATGATGAACGGTTCTCGAGATATGGCTGGTTAAAGGTTTGGTGCGCAAACACTTTTGACTGGGAGTGCATTCTATCATATTAATTAGGTTCCAACATCCACAACATAAGACAAATGTTTTAAAAACCAAGATAAAAATCCTTTCTCCGTTCAAGTTTTACTAACTACAAAAACTTTAAACTCGATTTTCTCAGAACTATATTTTTCTGAATCAGCCCGATTACCTTTCCCTATTTGAATTTAACTTTGCAATCGAACGTCCAATACCCAAAAGCAAGGTGTCATTTTAAAGCTTAAAATACAATCTTTCAGATAAAACCAAAAAATCAAGTTTCATTTTAGGATCCTTAAGGTACCTTTCGATAAGACGGGTCATATTAATTCTATACTTTGTAAATCTTGGCGTATGCAACAAGCAGCCGATTAACGCACATTAACCAATATTACCATACGGGGAAGTAAATTAGTCTGTATTTCTCATATCATAACAACATACAAAATCTTGCTGAATATTCAATTGAACTAATGTTTAATGTTTTTCCATGTGTCAGCAACAAAATTAGCCCAAAATAATATCAAAATCATGAACAATTCATGTAAAAAAATATCAATACGCAGTGATTTGGTCTTAATCAATCCTAATCAATCATTACTAGTCTCTTACACAATATAAACCATCAGTTCACAATGCTGCAGAATACAAGGGATATGCTATGGATCTTGTAACAGAGTTTGATTGCTTGTTGCATACTTCAAAGTTTATAGAATATATACCGTACTGACGAGTGTATAATCCCATACTCGATTTTAAGTCCCCCCCCTTAAATTTACTGAAATTTTTGTGTAAAGTCCCATTGGCATTTTTTAGGAGTCTCCAAATGTTCATTATCAAAATATTCCAATAATTATTTCACTGATCGCCATAAGTTGCCAAATGACATTAAAAATGATCAAATATCAAAATCTACTTCCAAAAATAGTCGCATACTAACCTCCATTATCGTGGAAACTGGTACATTTTATCGAAAATGCAATATCACTTGCTGGAAGATCGCCGAAGCCGTTTCTCTATGTTTTGTTTTAAACATCGCCATCTGTTGATTGTCTTCCTCAACCGATGGCGATGTTTACGGTTATATAACGGTAAAATTCAAACAGAGCATGCACTATCATACTTGGCAGACATGCGCAATCGTGATTGTGACCTGTCAAAATGGCGACTCAAAATCGAAGCAACGAAAATAATACCACCACATTAAACGTCGATTTATAAATTTATGTAAGTTCCCCGATTTAAGTCCCACCCCTAATTTGAATAAAATCTGAGGAAAAAAGAGGGTGGGACTATACACGCGTCACTACGGTACTACATACCCTTCCACATCATCCTCATCTTCATTCTGCTTTTTGGGTGGTTTCACGTTATCTCCTTTGCCTAATACACTAATGTCTACTTTGACAAAGCCTTTGGGACCGCCGTTGATGTCGTTCAAGTCTGTCAGGATTACCCATTTACGATAATATGCATGATCTGCAAAATGGGGAAAATGCAACAAAAATGGTTTTGTGTAAGGCCACACAAATTTAATTGTTTGTCTCAAAGCTCACCTACATTTGAAAACCTAATGCGGAATGCGGTTTTATTTTATTTTATTTTTTTTTCCTACATTTTTTTCCAACTATACCAGGCATTACACTTGCCATTTTTGCCATTCATTTGCCATCCACTGACATTTACTTGTATATAAAACAGTATGTTTGATTTTTTTTTTTTTGAGCCACAGGATTAGAGTTCTTCGATGGGGTTTCATTTGACGAAATTGACAAATAAAAAACATATTTAGAAGAAAAAATTCATATTTCGGCAATTTGGCAATGTTAATGCGCATGTTTAAACTAACACACGCGGCAGCTTTGAGTTAAATTAGTGTGGCCTAATCAAGTGCAATGAAAATGAAAAATAATATCACATAGATAAGTTTACCCATAGATTGGATAATTCCAAACCACTTTTCATTGTGAACAAAGAGCCAAACTCAATAGTAAAATTTGAGTATCTTATTGCTAACACAGTTGAGTTATTCTAAATCTTACAAAAGAGTCGCTACTCATTCTAAAATTTAAGTTGTATACGCTGCTTGACTATTTATCAGTATTGTCATAAGTCAAGGAGCTTGGTCAAATAACATCAACTTTTATCAAACTTTTTTCTGATCCAAAGATTACTCAAATTTGTCTCAGATCCCATCTGAAATGTTACGACTGAAGCATGTTTTGTTTTAGAAATGTGAGTAAAAATGTGTCTAATTATGGTTATCATGATTAGATTTACACAGCAAAGAATAAATTTCGGGGGGGGGGGGGTCCCCTCCTTGAATTCAGAGAAAAAATATTCTCACTCAATCAATAGTATAATTGAATATCATAAAAAGAATAAATCATCCCAAAGATACGACAGAAAAAAAAATCCAACCGTTATCGCAATTTCCAAACCCAACCCTCCCCTTTGATATCTAATGGTATATCCCTAAATTAAAATGATTGGACTGATTCAACAAAAATTTGAAATTACATATCTCTTTTGTGGTGATCTTTAACATGAAAGTGAAAACTAATTTTTTTAAAAATTGAACCATGATGATTGATTGATTGATTGATTGATTTTATTAATATTTCATAGTCGTGGTCCAGAGGCTAAATTACATGAAAATTACAAATTTTAAAAACATCAAAAATTACAGTTACAAATGTAATGAAATCATTGCACATTAACTTCCTTTTATACATGTACAGATAATTATATAACACATAAATAAATAAAACAAAAATTGCACCAATCATAGAACACTGCAAAATTTAAGTCCATGCATTTAACATGGTGTATTTGCACATTACACATTGACAATAGAGACATAATAATCTCGGGTATATACACAATAAAACTTCAGTAAAAACAAAATATACTGGAAAAAGAAGGGTAGCATCAGAAATTACCAAAGGCTTACTTGTTCAAAAGTTTCAAATAATAAGGCACAGGACTGTTTTGAAATCTGTTAGTGCTGGCAGGTAACTGAGAGACCTCCTTGTTGTTACGCAAGTGACGACCATGACACTCACCCCTGGTAGGAGGGATAAGAAAACTGGTACGATTGGGAAAGCCCTTCAGCAAACCTTAGGTGGCAGTGATCTTCCCTCCTACCAGAGAGAGTGTCAAATTTGCAAATGTTCAGTGCATCTTCATAGGACGTAAAATGTCGGCCTAGGATGATTCTGCATGCTCTTTTTTGTGTGGATTCAATTTGATGGGACTGACTAGCTGTAATGATTGAGTGCCAAACCACATCAGCGTACTCAAGAATTGGTCTGACATACCTACTATATTCAACCATGACCTTTTATTTTTGCTGTTTGGAACTGACCAAAAGTGTTTTGGGTAAGTAAAACATTCTTTGGTACAGGGTGTCCCAGAAAAAACCTTACAATCTTTGCATTTAATTTTCTTAAGTTTAATGGATAGTCAGAAAGTATATTAAGGTTGCATTTTATAGTCCATAAATAGAACAAAGAATGCAAGGTTATTCATGGGACACCCTGTAACTTTAAAAAAAAAACTAATTTATTAGGGGCACACCATTTGATTCTCGGGAGGGGGGGGCATGCAAGTTTATGGGGAAAAAAACTTTGCCGCTAAAAAAAAAATCTTGACCCAAAAATGAAGAAAAAAAACTTTACCCAAATACTTCAAGTTAAGGAAAAACATAAAAAAATGAAATAAAAAAAATGTTGCCGGCGAAGGCGAAAAAAAAAAAAAAACTTGACTCGACCCCAATATCCATGCCCCCCTGAATATCAAATGGGTCGGCCCTTACTTACCTGGAGCTTGATATACTGTGCCTACATCAAATTTAAATGCCCCTATGGTTGTTCCTGACCTCAGTAGATTGCGAGAATGAACAGCCTGGTACAAATAATTGATAAAAATACTCGTTAAAAGTTAGTTCGCTATTCCCGGATACCCTGGTCACATGACCTTGCGGCGAGGTTATAATGTGTCTACGGCGTCAATTCAACAGATGCCGATCGGACACCGGCCGGTGTTCGACCGGAGTCCGGACAGTGTCCGTGAGCCGTAGTGACGCCGGAAGCATGCCGCAAGAATTTAATTCTGATTTAAAACCTTGTACACGATGTTTTCAGTTATGATCACATAACCACCGATGTCCGACCGGGCGTTGCAGTTTCTTGCGGCTTATGTGACCAGGGTGTGAAGCACTGATTATAAGTAATGGTCTAGGTTAAAATAGCTACCAGTCCAAATTATACACACTCAGGCTGGAATCGACAAGCCTTTTGTCGACAATGTCCATTACACATTGGCTTGACACTCTTACATTCATTAGTAAATGCAGAAAATGAATCTGAGTTTTTGCACATAATACAGCGGATTTAAAAAATTTAGGCTAAGGCGCCAGGGGAAAAAGTTTTACGAGCCAGCTCACCTTCCAAAGTAGCTTGGTCGATTGGGCATTTTTTTTTCTATACATTTTTTTTTTTTGCCCAGAATAACCCAAAAATCCTCCAAAATTAGGAGAAAAACTGAATTCTAAATTGATAAATTTTGGCCAAAAAACGGCCGATTTTACATGATTTAAATTTTTTTTAACTAAAGAAAAAAATTCTTCAAAATCACAAATACCGGGTCGGTTGGGCCCGTAAAACATGGCTGTTTTTTTGTCGCCTAAGTATCTGTTTTTAATAATTATGACCATTATTATATCGGCATACATTGCTTAATATTTATAAGCCTACACTCTTAGCCATAGCAGAGATGCCACTGATTTCATTGAAAAAACCTGAAAAAACCATCAATTCTTAAAAGATATTCCAAAAAGGGCTGAAAATATATGAAAATTAGAGATCATAAAAAAAATTGAAATCATGGTTTGAGCTACTAAAAAACCTGATTTCAAGTTAAAACCTGAAAAGTGGCATCTCTACATATGCTACGGTGGCCAAACCTCCCTACTTTGGACATTTGTTTTGAAACACACTGATTTTCTTACCGATATTTTGATGATTTTATCAAAGACCATTGCTGGTGGTTCATGGAAGTCAAATACAAACAGCTACCGATATGAGAGAGAGAGAGAGAGAGAAAAAAAAATGTGAATCAGTCTGTAGTAATAACAGCTAGTACCATCATTGAATAAGCAAGTACATATGTGACGTGTTCAGTCGAAACCACTCACTTCTGGGCAGGCCATAGAAACTGATTATGGGCCAAATTGGTCCAAGGGGTACAATTTTACTATTTTCAGATTTTGGTAATTTTTGGATCTTCAAACCATTTTGAACACAATTCTTGAAGTTTGAATTGAAAATCCAATCCCAAAAATATTTTTGGAGAGTTTTGGAGCACGTTATTTCTGCAAATGTGCTATTTTTCAACTGCATGTGAATTTTCGTAATAACTTTAAAGCCCGATTTCTCAATTACATGTTTTTGAGGAAGCCAATTTCAAAATTGCGTAACTTCAGCTAGGAATGGATATTGACACTATCATCGCATTGTTCATCCAATGATCCGTGTCTATAGCCATTTCGGATATTGACACGATCATCGCATTGTTAGCCCGATTATATGTTGGATGGGCATTTCACTGTGTATAAAGTCATTTTGTACATCTTATTAAGCCCATTAATTCTGATATTTTATATGTGTATTTAACAATTCTCTCTGAAGAACTTTGTGAACAACCTCAAATATCTAGGGGACAGGTTGGCAAAGCAGTTGTTCCTTCCCTTTCACCCCTGTGGACAGGGTTTGATTCCCGATCAAACCAAGGTGAATTTGGTTGTTGACCTCTACGGCAGCTGTCAAGCTTCATAAAACCAAGAGACAGAGTGGATATGGTCGTCAGTCTGAAGAAGTAACTAGCCGAGTAACGAAACGTTACTAAATGTGAGTATACCATCATCTCACTTTTTTACTTAGATTTGTCAAAATGAACTATATTACTATGATTCACAACAATCTAGATGAACCCATTCAAAGACCGGTACCTCCTTTCGACTCTTACATTTTCCATTTTAAAAACAAACTTTGAAAACTTTCTAGAAACTTGACTTCACTTGTTCTGTAAAAGTGGTGGGTATATATGTGTGCACAACAAATAATTTTGCAGTCTTCACTGAATCTAATTAACCCTTTCCAGTCTGACCACTTTTTCCACCCCAGGCTGAAGGCAATTTAGCTCTAAATTGGCTACCAATAAAAATTCAAATTATCTTTAGAAATATGCTATATAATTCAATGAGTTCAGCATGATACATCTGTATGAACTGTACACATTGCCTGGGAAAGTGTTTTTGAAGGTATAAGACGTGGAAGAATTTGTACCTCAGTTTTATTTAGGGAGTCTGGGGGACGTCCTACGCCTGAGCTGGCAGTAATTTAGGGCGTCCACAGATGCACTACGGCAGGAAAGGTTAAACAAAATATGGACATTGGCAGGTTATACATCCAGGTATTCCTTTGCATAATAGATCGTTTCCATTGTTTTCTTTTTCAATGGTTATACAATCTATATTAAAACCCAGGATCATTAATCATGAAATATTTTTATTACTATTTTGCTCATCAAATATACTTAATTGGTTTCAATTAAATCTAATTAGATTATTAAAGAATCAATTATCCTAAAATAAATTAAGGAAATATTTTATTTTATAAAAAGGAACAATTTTTCTTTAAGACCTAATTCATAACTCAATCAAACACTTTTAATCCCTGAATTTCTTATAACAGTGTAAATAACCCCTCAGATGGCATTGAGTTACAGCCAGTGTGATGTTCAAAAATTGTTTTAAATACAGTTCCGATATTAGTAATAGAAATCATTTATAATTTATGAATTATGAATTTTTGAATAGTTTCTGCCATCAGTTGTTATCACAAATTAATCTTATTGATTTTCTACGGCAAATTTTACACTTTCAAAAAAAATTTCATTGAAATACTGACCTCATTATAGAACGTTCAGTTGATAGACTGTTTCACATTTGTGATGACTCACACCGAAAAGGGAGACTTTGCGACAATCTGCAAACTGAGATATCAGGCTTTGAAGTTGAGAAGTGGTAAAATTTTCGTCTGATTTGAGATTTTTTGATATTATGAATCCTCAAAGTTTTAAAAATCTTCCTACTAAGCCGTTTTCTATAAAATTGCAAAAAAAGATGATTTTTTGACAATTTTCTAACACCGTGTCAATCTCGTATTCGCAATTTTGTGATCGGAAGAAAAAACATCCATATTAATTAGAAATATGCCTATATTTGACATATTTTTGACACTGAATTAAAGATATGTATCTTGACAATGTCTGTGTCAAATTTGATGATGATTGAGTGCTCCTAAGTACCTGTTTGCTAAGGAGATTTTGTGTATAGTTGAATAGTAATCAATACAATTGATGCTTTCACAAACCCAAACTTAAAAGCGTATTTTCTCTAATTGCTATTTTTGAAAAGTGATCAACACGCTCTTACTAAAATAGCCATATCTTCGAAACGGATTGTTGTATCGAAATGTTTGAGGTACCAAATTACTTACTCTAAGCTTTCTCATGATGCCAAAAATTCAATTTTGATGTCGGAACCAAAGTCCCCCCTTTCGGTGTGAGTCATCTCATTTTTGATTTATCAGCTTTAATTTCACTTTTATAACTTGGTTTTCTTAAAAACATGGTTTTTGCTCATCGACGTTTCTGGTTCTGGGGGGATAATGTTTAGTAAAATCATTCCATAATGACCCATACAAATTTTACAATCAAATATAATCACAAATTAATCTTTTCCCATACAAAATTACTTTCAGAAATAATTCCATTTGAACACTGACATGCATTTTCGCCTTTTTCACAGTTATGAATTGTTTTATAGTTTCTGCAATTAGTTATTATCACAAATTAATCTTATTGATTATCTTTATGGCAAATTTTACACTTTCAAAAAAATTTCCATTGAAATACTGACCTCATTATAGAATGGGCAGTTGATAGACTCTTTCACATTTGTAAAATTCCTCAAGTTTGTAGTTTTCACAACCAGATACCATCACAAAATTAATCTTATTGATTTTCCATGACAGATTACACACTCTTGTAAAATACTTTTATCAAAACACCCCCTGGGGGACATTCAAGTATAATGATGCAGGCATAGTGTGACCACAGTTTTTCAAAACACCCCCTAAACGGTGGAGGGTTCTAAAGCCAAAATATACCCTTTTTCCTGTATTCACACCCTAAATCAGGATTTTATCTATACTGTTTTCACACTAGGGTTTGAAAAAGTACCATATTTCTTGAAAATTGCCCCAAAATTGTTGTTTTTGATGCTGTATCTATGATGATGCTTCTTGGATGAGGAGTGATACTGTAGCTATCAAAACATAAGTCCAGTTGACCAGATTTATTTCATATTTTGATGTTTTTGATACTCTTAATGGTGTCACCTGATTCACCCTTGAGTCCTCAAAGACATCCATATTTCATTTTTTTCTTGGTCACACTATGCCTGCAACATTATATTTGAGTGCCCCCCCCACCCCCCCTCCCGGGCAAAACACTGACCTCATTATAGAACGGACAATTGGTAGACTCTTTCACATTCGTGAATTTCTTCTTATCGCCGACTTCAACGCATATAACTGGGTCGATGTTTAAGCCTGCTAGTTGACGTCCTTCGTGGATGGTTATTGACACCTGGGATGAGGAATATATTGATTATTGATTAATTACGATCAATGATTACTCATTAGGAAATGTGTTACAAATAGAATTTGGAAACATCTGTTTGTGACAATATAAATCAAAATATACTGTATAAGTGGTATTTTTCGCGCTACATTTATTTTCGCGCTTTTCGCGCAAAATGAGATTAGCGCGAAAAAATAAATGTACCGCGAAAATTAATGTGGATTTGTTGTTAATGGAATTCTGTACTCGGAAGATGTTCATATGCGCGAAAATAAAAACGTGCGAAAAGGTTCAAAATTGGCTGAGCGCGAAAATTACTGAGCGCTGAAATATTGGCGTTTACAGTATGTTTGACATTTTATATGTGTGAAGGATTTTGCTAAATTTAGCAACTGTAATATTAAGTACAACTAGAGTTCCAGCACTTTCATTACATTAAACTTGTACAAAAAAATCTGTCAATGATAATACTGATAAATTTGTAAAAACACAATTAAATGAAAATTAGGACCAACAAGTTCTTAAATATTTGAGATATGAAGACTGTCAATTTGTGCTTTTCAAACATGGTCCTTTTTCTGAGAAGCATACCACAGTACCTGAAAGTTGTAAGAGGCCTCTAGTTTGTAAACTGTGTGCATGGTTGAGTGGGTAACGTGTCCCTTCCCATAATCAATATGTTGCAAATTTTGAGCTTCGCTGGGTCAACATGTTGTTTCTTTGGGCAAGGCACTTTATCCTCATTTTGTGTATGGAGCTATACATATAATTTGGGGACAACAGGTTTTATGACTGTGGGAGGGGTTGAACATCAAGTCCAATCATTCTAGCAGCTTTACTCATTTCAAATGATATGATTCTAACAATAACAGGTCATGTGGTTTCTTTACCCTCTTTCTTCCCCCTCAACAAGAATTCCTTCAAAAACGGCATAGACCAAAGTTATTGAAATTAACTATAGTATTTACGCCTATATGTATTTATAGAGGGGAGCGTGGCCGAGCGGTTAAATCGCTGGACTCGTAATCGCATGAACTACATCTGTCGTGGGATCGAGTCCCTGTCCCGGCATGTCTCCTTGTTTCCCTTAGCAAGAAACTTTACTCTACTTGCTTAGTGCTTCGGAGGGCACGTAAAGCCGTCGGTCCCATCTGAAGTGTTCCTGACACACTGTCAGATGTAAAAGAACGTCACAGGATAAGCTACGGCTCTTCGAAACAAGTGTAGGGGAATCCTCCCCGGTACCGTGACCGTATGTCAAAAATATGTCATTAACTCTAGGACCAGAGTGCATAGTCACTATACCTTCAAAAGTATATCATCTCTCTAGGACCAGAGAGCTCATCTAGATGCTGAACAGGCTTTGATGGGCATGAGCGTAGAAGTAGAAGTAGATAACATAAGTTTACAATATACCATACCTGGAAGTCCTGTGATTTCAGTGCCACATGTTCCACTCCAATAGGAGCAACGGGTTTTATGATTGGTGGGAGCGGTTGACCATCGTCTCCAAGCATGGAGGCAGTTTCACTCAAATCCAATGATATGATGTCAAATTAATAGACAATTTCAAAATCCATTCGGAAATCTTCAGAACGTCAATCACATGGCCGTTTTAACAACCAATCACGTACGAGCTCATTAGCATATGTAATTTTGTAAACAAATTTTTCCGGAAATTCTCTCGCATTTTGAGTGTAATAAAAGTGAAAAATAGTTATATTCAGACCCAAAATATCTGAATTTAGTCAAATATGACCAAAAAACCACTAAAAAGGTTAAATCAAGCCCCCAAATTATCTGAATTTGGATGATTTTGGAAGACAAAATATATGAAATCAGATATTTATCTGATAATTCTCATGTCTGCATACATGGTTAGAGGCACTAATTCTGAGCAACTTTTGGCGAGGGTATCAAATGCTCACATATGGCAGAAAGAGTGAAATTTCCATTTGAAATTGTCTGATTAAGCCTGCAATTGCAAGTCAACTTGGAGCGCATCACACTAAAAGTGACTCGTTAGTGCTAACTCTAATTACAAGTTCAAATTTGTACGCAACCAGTTAACGAGAACGCAAATTTAACATTCTGGTACTTGTTTAAGAGTCGCTTTTTCTGTCGGCAATTGCCGGAAAGTGTAAAATCAGCTTAGGAAATTCTCTGAACGTCATGTTTTGAAAAGGTCTATAGCAAGAACACATCGGGACCTTCCCATCATGCCTTAATTCCAATGGTATTTTTGTATGAGTTGTAATTAAAGAAGCAAATGAAACATATCTGAAATGCAAAATTGAGATGAGGTCTAAAAATCCTATCCCATTGGAAAGCAAGGCATTATGGGAAGGTCCTGATATCTTCTTTTATGAAAATATACCATACCTGGAAGTCCTGTGATTTCAGCGCTACATGTTCTACTCCGATAGGAGCAACAGGTTTTATGATTGGTGGGAGCGGTTGGCCATCGTCTCCTAGCATGGAGGCGGTTTCACTCATATCCAGCGATATAATGCTACCAATGTCATCGTGATTGGGATCTGTCAAATGAAAATAAAAATGTTTATGTCATATTAACCATAACTAAGCAATATGAATATTAGCCCAAAGAAAAAGAAGGTTTGTCTCAGAAACCGTTTGCAAAAAAAGATATGCGGTATGCAATTTTTGGAAAAAAAAATTATGAAATTTGCTATGCAGTACACTGTATGCGATATTTCTTTTTTTTTGTAATGCTCCAAAATTTTGATCGCCCAATTTACGTGTGTGAAGTGACCAGTTTCTAAAGTACGATCCTACACATTTTAACTATGGGAAGTCTAGACATTTGAAATAAAGTGTAAAATTCCAAGTTAAAATTGCAACAGCAAGTAACAGCAACCCGGACGGCGGTCGATCGCTGGGTTACTCTCAATAAAAACAAAAGAGAGAGAGACCAGCGTGTAACTCTACGCGCTAAATTCATTTTCACATAGCAATAATGCGCACAGGTTTCTGAGACAAACCTTTTTTGGCCTTATATATGAACAGCTACATCAAAAGATACAAGTTTGTATCTTAAATAAAAAATTGAGTTATTGGTATTAGTGGAAGCTTGTTTATTCCTCATCAATATGATATCACGTGTCAATCAGAGTTTCAGTTGCAAAGAGATTGAGCCAAAAACATAATAACCAAATCATCGTTGGTTCTTATTAGATTGGAAAGTTCTGTTTTCAAATAAGAACCGAAATATTTTAGCTCCAGTCTGGAACCTTATTCACTCGGGAATGACTGTGGTGGATTGGTATTAGACCCCACTTTTTTTGCTCGCTCTCTCCGAAAGACCTCCTATTTTTAGCAACTGCCACTCAATGACCCCATATTTTTAAAACAACCTTTCTCACTCAAAAACCCACGATATTCCTAATTTAATGTAATTTTTCAAATAGTCAAGCAAATTTTTGGCCATTTTAACCCTACTTTTTAGTGAATTTTGCCTAAAGACCCTCCATTTTTTGCACTTTGTCACTGATAACCCCCCCCCTTTGACCCAATTTGTTACCAAAAGACCCCTACTTCTGAGGTGCCGCACTCATACGTCACTCCCATATGTGAGTGCCCCCCAGGTCACAGCTTAGCTGGATCATTTTTTTTTTAAACTGACAAGAGTAAAGTGAGGCCGATACTAGAAGATTGCTGATATAGTCTTATGGGGAACATATCCACCTCAGATGTAAGATATCAGATTCTCCCCATTTATAAAGATATGTTACACATGCTTCAAAATAGGAGGTGAACCGCTGTCTTGGCGACAAGTTGTCAGCATAAAGCTCAATTCATACTCGGCCTCCAAACAAAATTTTTCTTACCAAACATTTGGTCGTGACGTAAAAATGACGAGTGACTCCAAACAAAAGAACTTCCAACACCGAGTTCAGACCAAACAAAATTTCGCGCTAGATTACACATGTTATTGAATTGCCATATACATTGGACCAAATGTTTGCTACCCGTTCATAGTTTAAATT
>JXSR01S006703.1:187212-197699 GCA_000969725.1 Ophiothrix spiculata
CATTGGACCAAATGTTTGCTACCCGTTCATAGTTTAAATTAGATGGCAAATATTTGGTGACGTCACGACCAAATGTTTGGTAGGAAAAATTTTGTTTGAAGGCCAAGTATGAATTGAGCTTTACACTGTTGTGTTTACAACTTTTGTGTCTTGATATGGATTTGACAATAAAAAAATAGTCAATTAGGGGTCCATTCATCAAATACAGCATTCATTCATTCATGGATTAATCGACCAATTACATATATGCAACATAATCTTTTAACATATTTTTCTCAAATGAGCGAATGTAAGAAATGCCTTTCAATGATCCCACATATTATTCCCAGGCAGGGGTAGAAATTTGTTCAATGCTGCGAGAATCTTTTTTGATTATCGCAAATCTACCAGGGAAGAATCGTTGCAAGAATCTTTTGTATTCATACACAGTGAATTCTACTCAATTTACGAGAATCTATTTGGATTCTGGCAAAATCTGTTAAGGGGGGAATCTCTGCGAGAATGGATTCTCGGATTCTCGCCGAATTGTTAGCCCTGCCAGACCTACCATCGCCATCAAAGTCATCATTTCGTCCTCCTGGAGGCATTAGAAATTCATCGTCATCATCTTTTTTCTTCTTCTTGCCGAGTCTCATCAAAGATTTCATCTTATTTTTGCTGCGACTGTAAATATAAAACAAATAAAACATCATTAACGGATGTAAATTAATAATACTGTCGATTATTACCTTAGGACTGATAGGTATTATTAATTAATTCTGGAACAAATTAATCTAAAAATTCCCCGGCTGGAAAAGAAATGTTGATGCTTTTGTTACATACATGTATACATAATTATAATACTTATAATGTGCCTTATCAAAAATATTCAAAGCCATTGACAATCAAGGTGTTTGGTCCATGAGAGATCCGCCCGAAGAATTTTAGTAAAAATCAGCATGAATGATATTTTATCGATGTAGAACCGATTTTTAAAATAAAAATTGGGGGTCACCAGACTTGTTTTTGCATGAGAGTCGGTTTAAAAACAGCATTTTTGGAGGTTTTTGGGGATAAATTAGTACAGGGGTCTATGGGAAATGTGGCAATTATTTAGTGTTGATTCAAAAAATTCGCCCGAGCATTTTTGTTAATTTTTTCACAAAAGTTGCGCACAAGTATGTTCTTACAAATAAAAAAATAAAAATTGGGGGGCACCGAACTAATTTTCAAGAAAAATATTAAAATATGGCAATTTTTAGCTTCAAAACACTACTCAGTGTATATGCGGATGCGTATTGCGGCACTTACCTACTCGGAAACTAGTGCGTACTGATGTACCAAACACCTTACACTTACAACTATAAACTAAAAACAATTACAATCAAAACTACAGATAATAACAAAAAGGCGTCATCAAAACCAGAATGTCAATCATATTTTGCATATTTGTTTGAATTTTCGAGTGCTAGTCTGTATTCAAGTTTAAGAATGAGGCCTAAAAAAAAAATTGTTTGATTGGCGTAACCCGACCGACCCTAATTTTACCACCGACCCTAGATATTTTTTTTTTGAGCATGGTGAAAAACATCAAAATCCTGGTAAAAAACATCAAAATCCCAAATTTCATGGGAATCGATTCATGGGAGCCCAAGAAATGGCTTGTAGGACATTCAAAATGACAAATAAAAGATGTGTTACAGAAAAAGTGAAGATGTTTTTGTATCATGTATGTGCCATATATTTTGTGTTCAAGTTGTATGTGAAACATAGACTTAGAAAAGAAAAAAAAATATTTAAAAAAACAATCCGACCTACCTACCCTATTTTTTTTTCTATGTTACGCCAATCAAACAATTAATTTTTTTTGGCCTGATCATGATGCATCATACAGACTAATGAGAACTACAAAATTTAAAAAAGGACATTATTTCCCAAAGTGAGATTCCCCACTGTCACCGTAGCATTTATCCATCTCCTGTCTGCTAGGTTTGTTGGGTGTTTTTTTTTCAATCTCTTTTCACATGAATTTTTTTTTTATTCTAATCTTGTGTGTTATTGTACTATTATCAAATTTTCAAATTAGCGTAATGTAGTTATATATATATAATTGTAGTGTAAGTTTTACTTGAATTTATATATATTTTTTGTTCTGCGCTTTGTTCTTTTGGTAAGCGCATTGATCATAAGTGCCCATATTATATTATATATTATAGACATCAAATGGAACAGTTTTTAATTCAAGTTTTTAGCATGACCTAGCCCTGGTTTAGGGCTGAATATCGTTTAAAACCATGTCTGGTACTGTCTGAGTCAAACTAATATCCCAATGGTGCGCTGCGTGCTGCCTGGGCTCATTGCTGGGTCCGTGGGAGGGAAGATCAAAGGAACGGTGCTAGTTCTAAGCATGCTTGGGCATGAGAAACCAAGGGTACATCATTAGTTTTCTGCAGGGGTAGAAATTCATTTCGGTTTGCGAGAATCAAAATTTCACAAAACAGTCACAATTACTACTTATTCCTATGGAGAAATTAATTCTCATATCTGGATGCTACAAGAATCATTGCAAATTTCTAGCCCTGTTTCTGATAAACAGAGATTCCATCTGACAGGGTACAGGGATGAGAGAAGGAAATATGCAATCATGTTCACCAAGGAACTGGAAGCATGGGGTGCGCCCTCAACTTTTTTTTTTTCACTAGTGTGAGACTCTGGTTTCTGAACAAAGTTACAAGGTCTACAGAACTTAAATGCGGTCCTTATAGGCTGCGATCACATAGAAGTATGCGGTATACGGTATTCGCAATATACTATTCGTAGGCTATATCTTATATAGGCAAGGCGAGCTATACATTATTTTTGAAAAGTGCCCTCTTATATGACCCGATAGCATCAAATTAACGTGTTCAATTGAATCTGTACGTGTGCCCAAGTGAAACCGTGCAACGTATACACCTGAATAGTATAGTTCTATGTGATCGCAGCCTTAAAGGTTACATGAAAAGAAAATATAAGTAGCTTTATATACAATCGTTATAACAAAACAAAGTGGAAAACACCAATGTAAAATTTTAATGAAGCACAAATAGTCAACGATACTCAAAACAACTTTCAAATATAGCGCTTTTTTATGACCTCGAAAAACAATCAATCTGAACTACCCTACTATGATGCTTACATACTTCGATAGCTTTGTCTCGACGTCGCGTCATTCTTTGTTTCATCTGGTGTTTTGATATTGTACATTGAACAGAAAGTACAAAGCGACAACTAGTATGAATGCAAAGTCGGATGACGTCGGTAAGGGTTCAGAGATTTTCAAGATCCACGGATATTAAACAATACATATAATAGTTTACTGGGTGTATATTCCAGGGTCTTATGAAACTCTTCGTACACTAACAAGCGTAATCTCACTCAGTCAGTTCAAAGAGATTGTTTTTGAGGTCGTCAAATACAGGATTGCGAGGCGGTATATTTGAAAGCTTTTATGAGCATCGTGCATAATTGGAATTTCATGTTGTTGTTTTTCACTCAGTTTTGTTATAACAAATGTATAAAAACTACTTGATAGTCTCTTTTCATGTAACCTTTAAGGCTAAATGTTAGAGACAAATTGAGCTCCTGAACAACACATTTCTGAAATTGTGCACAAGACATGTTTCACTCTGCTATTTCAGGTATTGTGCTGAGGTCTGATTAAATTATTTGGTCCCAAAATGTTCAGTCCTCAAGAACTCATCTTACACACCCTCTCTGCTGCACCCCATGGCCCACTTTCCAACCCTCCTGTTTTGTTTCGAAAGTTAAGTTCCCAAGACTTCTATTTCAAGTATGTAGGCAAAGCATATAAGTTATAACACATATAATACAGGTCTGTTTAATCACCTTAGTCTAGATTTTGATGATTTTGACGAACTCGAAGACCCCTTCCTAGACCCCTTCTTATCCTTCTTGTTGGGGTTAATGGCATATGAAGCACTAGATATAAGGCTAGTAGCATCCCCGATGTCATCATCATACTCGTCCATCATCACCTCCTCCTCCGCATCCTCCTCCATTTCATCTATATCCTCCAATTTTGACATCTTGATTTACAACCAATCAGGTTAATTGTAAATAAAGCTTATATCCAAATGCTAGGTTACGATCAAATGATCATCTATTCCAAGCTATTTTTTAAGCCATTGGAAACAATTGTTCAACAATTATCCATTATCTCAAGTTTGAGGAATCTTGGATCACAAATCAGAAATTCTACAATTTTACAGATTTTTACGATCATACGATAATCCAACTCAGGCTCAGAATACTGCTACATGTATAATAATCCAGATTGTATAAAGCTTATCTCCAAAGTTCAGTTTAAAGTGTCCAGTACGTCCTTATATGAGAAGATGAGATATAACAGGTTTTTTCTCAAATGAAATGATAATCAAATCCTGTCAGGATAATCTGATAATCCAGATTGAATAAAGCTTATCTCCCAAGTTCAGTTTGAATCTCCAGCGTGCTTAAATGGACGGATCTGGGAGATATCTTGTGGAAAACAACGAACTCATTGTCATCCATCAATTCTGAGCAAATGGTTCTAATTAAAGAATTGCACTAATTCAGCAGACTTCTATTGTTCAAAAGCAATAGACAGATGAGATTAGAAATATTTGTGTTGATTGTTTTAACTCAAAATCCTGAATAAAAGTGCCATAATAAATCATCAATTTATAAAAGCTAACGAGTCTCCAATCTTATTAACTTAATCCTCTCCAAGATTCCAATTGTTTTTAGTCATCATGAATAAATAAACAAACTAATTTGTTTAATCACTTAAAGCAATTATCCTTCAAATCTCATTAGAAATACAGATGACTATCATTAGAGGTATATTGACTATAAAAGAGAACCAAATCATCCCATTTATAGGAGCAAAATCTGAAAATCCTATCAAAATCCAAGGGGCGTGGTTCGGGATATGGGCATGGGGCGTATTTTATTCCTCAATTAATTTACATATCTTTAAAATTGCACAAAATCTGGCACATCCAAGTTTAAAAATAATCACACAAAATTCTAGGGCTCCTAAGAAAATTAATTGAATAACATTTGCCAGCTCAAAGGTTTCCAAATGAATATATCCACCATGCATGTACTAGATGTTGCAAAACCTTGCACGGCTCTACACAAAGCTCTTGATCAGAAGTCCAACATTCTGAAGTGCAGTTTTCAAGCTTTTGAAAGATGACACAAGTGACATGATATTTTGCTAAACCTTCTTAATTCTTCAGAAAACAATCAGGTTACTCTCTACAATCTACGACATTGATCTTTTTCCAATCCTTCCAAAAAGTTAATATATAATTCCATATTTCGTTTCTCTCCAGTCTCAATAACCTGATGCACTAAAAAATTCCAACTCAAACATTAAATCCAGATAATAAAAGTAAACTTTACACATCCAATAAATCCAAAAATATCATAAAGATGAAAAGGTGTGAAATTCCGCTAAGAATCCTCACTAAATTAGGAGCTAATTCCATGTAGAAAGCAAGAAAAACACAAATTCCATTTCACCACATCGTGTATTCGACTAACAAAATGGAGGAAATGTACAATATTTCGATACAGACAATTTCAACACCCGATTCCACAAAATGCCAGCTTGCACATGTTCAATAAATGTCCATATTTGGTCTTTTATCACAAGTTCTCTTGAGAAAAATCAATAATTATGGAAAACAACTGACAGAATTCTGATACAATCTGTCAACGATATGGGAAAGTATCCCACATACCACATCCCACATGTTACCTATTTTAATTGTCTGCACAATGCTATATGACCAGATGTCAATTTTACAATGTGACAGTTTTCCCATCCCTTGAAACCCATAACATGGTAAGTGTACGTGTTACTGATTTCATGGGTGTCCACCAAGTCATACATACTATCATGGAAATAATGTTTACTATCATGGAAATAACATTATATTTCCATGATACTATTATGCAAAATTATCATTGTGTACATTAAGGCCAAAAAAAATGAATTGTTATGTTGCCCTCAGCGACCGACCCTATTCAAAAATTAAAAAAATATATTAGGGTTGGGAAAGCACCCAATTTTGCTCAGATTGGGTGTTTTTTGAGAAAATATTTTGAAAATAGTGGAAAATGCACCCAAATTTGGTACTATAGGTGCTTTTTAAAAAAATAATTTAAAAAAAAAATGATTTTCCGACCGACCGACTCAATTTTTCAGAAATCCCACTTGAGGGCAACATAACAATTAATGTTTTTTGGCTTAATTGTGACATATGGCAGATTTTTAAAGATTACAACACATATAGGCCTTGGACTAAAACTGGCAGGTACCCGCCCGTCATTAGCTTACCCGGGTACAAAATCTGCCGAACGATTACCCGAACTGGACAATAAAATCACAGAATTTTGAACCAAAAAATGTTGTGTTCCACAATTTATGATAAAATCATCATCTGATCGAAGTAAACATGATAAATCATGACCACAATAGACGAAAAATAAACATTTTTGGTGTAATTGAGATATCATATGGTCGTAGTAGACCCGTCAAACTTCTCGTTCTATCATAAATGCTCAAAATAATTAGGGCACCCGGGTAGCAAATTACCCGAAAAGTTCCAGGCCTAATGACATAATGTGTTTTTTATATTTTATGTACTGCACAAGGTTTGCGTTAAGCTGTTGGTCCCCTGTGCGATGCTCCGCTGCATACAATGTATACCTGGTGAGTTATGGAATCTGAAACTCACATATAGCGTGCTTACTTTTTGAGGCATCCAGTCCTTCTCAAAAGAACCATTATATAAATCCATTTTGTATATGTATACGGGTCAAATAAAATTACCTTTTTGTAGATGCAAGACTCATTTTGGATCCAGAGAATTTTTTGGAGCCACCCAGTCCCTCTCCGTCTGCCCAAAACCCTTCAAAGTCCTCCGCATCGTACATGAGATTGTCCACGCCTCGTTTCTGCGGTTTTGAGAAGGTTTCTTCTGTCCACTCCAAGTGCAGGCCTTCTGGAGATTCATAGCGAACTTCAAATGAAACGCTTATCTGAAATTTTAATGAAAAATATATACTGATTACAATATGTTAAACTTCTTTGATCTGGAGAAATTCTCCTCCATTCATTCAAAGTGGAGGCCTATGGAGACCATTCTTTATTTTTGATGGAAAAGTATTGTTTTGACAAGTTTTTATGATAATAATAACATAATAATTTATTATTTCCACATATGCAAACTATAGTTAACAATAAACACAACATATGGTTAGACAGTAAAAATAGTATTACATTGTGGAGGAGAACAGAGATATAAGCATGTAGCCTGTCGGGTCCCTGTCTCCACATATTAAACATTTGGTCAAATTAAACAAGTTTACAGAAGCTATATGAATTAAGTATCCGTCCTCTCAATTCACAATGCAATTGCCACAGAGTAGAAAGAAAGGACAAACTGTTTCATTTTTCAACAGCTCATTCATATCATACAAAATTATACGTTATGTGATTTTGAAAAGCTTTCATCTATCTACAAGAGATTCATTTTCAAATGAAACATCTGATATTATGAAAATATGTACTGGTATTGAATTTTAATATGGAAAGTTTTTATGATCATTGTTCAAATCTTCCCTATCCACTCTAAGTGGGACCTCACAGAGATTCAGAATGTAGTTTAAATGAGCTGGGAGAGGGTACTCCAGCTGGGTGGTCGGGTACTCCACTTTGGTCTGAAGGGGGGGGGGGGAGTGCCGCTCGGACCATGGAACCCTAACCAATCTTTAAAGGTAATTTTTGAGAAAAGGTAACCCATGTTTAGGGATTTTGCTCCTAAATTTTTATCTTTTTGGGACCATTTTAGTGGTTTTTCTTGAAAATGTGACCCATGTTTAAGGATTTTTTGTGAAAAACTAACCCATTCCAGTGGCACATCAGGGCTGTATGCCTTATATATGCAATAACCGGTACTCCAGTGGAAAAGTGAGGATATGGACTCGCAGTCAAGAACGGTTGCATTTTGGTCTCCCAAGTTTACAGGTTTACCAGGAGCTACCAGGTCCTCAAACAATTTGAAAAATGATTTACAGGGCTACATGTAGAAATTTGTTCACTGCTGTGAGAATCTTATTGGATTCTTGCAAATCTACTAGTGGAGAATCTTGACATGAATCTTTTGGATTCTTTACATTCATGCACAATGTGTCCGCCTCACTTTACGAGAATCTATTTGGATTCTCGCAATTGGATTCTGGCAAAGTCCTCTGGGGTAGAATCTCTGCGATAATGGATTACAGGGCTAGAAATTTGTTCACTGCTGTGAGAATCTTATTGGATTCTTGCAAATCTTAGGGGAGAATCTTGACAAGAATCTTTGGATTCTTTACATTCATGCACAATGTGTCCGCCTCACTTTACGAGAATCTATTTGGATTCTCGCAAAGTCCTCTAGGGGAGAATCTCTGCGAGAAAGGATTCTCGGATTTTCGCCAAATTTCTAGCCCTGGTTTGGTCTATTGCCACTTTGTCCAAATCCATTTCGTCCAATGCCACTTGGTCCAATTCCCAATTTGGCCAATAGCCATTTTGGCCAATGCCAATTAGGCCAACACCCATTTTGTAATTTTTTATACTTTTTAGAATTTACTACACTTAAAAGTTTTCTTTTGACCATTTCCATAAGTTTTTTCATTCTAAGTGGAATCAAGGCTAGTCCCTTTAAGTATTAATCGCAAATTGATTTAATTATAATAGATGGATAGATTGATCAGTTATCAATATTATGTGTATTGTTTCATATTTTGATACATATTTTGATTAAAGTTCAGAAATGAATTTGGACACCTGCAAAATTATCCTGATACATATCTATTTTTCTAAAAATTTGTTTAATATACTGTGATTTATTCCAAATAGATTTCACAAAATTTGCTCTAAAGTTTACTGTTATTACTCTTTATCTGGAATTACAAATATAATTCAATAAAACATATGGGACATTGTAAAGACCGATTTAAAAAGCAATATGGTTAGTTTAATAGGTAATAATGAGAAATGAGCATTCCGTTGTAAACAATTTATTTTTAAAAACATGTGGTGTATAAAACCAATAAGGGTAGAAATCATAGAGGTATTTTCATAAACCATTTTCAATTCATATCTCTTTAAAGTATTGTTGAATAATAAAATCACTAACTCTAAACCATTTTAAAGTAAAATATAAAAGTAATTTAGAATTTGAGTAAAAAGGAGCCACAAATAGTGACATTGGATTTTGTTAAAATGTTTGTGGCAAAAATATATGACTTTGACCAAAATTACCTTCAAAAACCTTCTTTTGGCAAACCATGATTTTAATAAAAACAAAATGTAGGATATCAATCGGATTTGTACATAATATTGATAACTGATCAATCTATCCATCTATTATAATTAAATCAATTTGCGATTAATACTTAAAGGGACTAGCCTTGATTCCACTTAGAATGAAAAACTTATGGAAATGGTCAAAAGAAAACTTTTAAGTGTAGTAAATTCTAAAAAGTATAAAAAATTACACAGAAATTGATCAAATTGAGAGAGAACTAATTTACAATACATCATTCTGTGATGGTGGTGTGACTATCCTGTGTTTTCTAAATCCTAATTTTGTACCTCATATGGATTTACCAGATAAAAGATCAAACAAAGCTCCTGGAGATAATTTAATACATAGGGGCCTTTTAAAAGAGAAACAATTTCATCAAAAATATTTTGTTTACCCATCACATGTGTAGAAACAAGATCTTGTTTAAATTTGAAACTAGAAACACTGTTTTCACAACATTTTTCTGGTCGGCGTAAAAAATTCGTAAAGAATTGCAATTTTCTCCAATATTCCTCAAAATCATGGGAAACCACTGGTATATATTACTCTAAATATGTTCTATTAAGTCATATAAAAAATATGTAGGTAAAAAATTAGTGGGAAGAATCTAGGCCAGTCCCTTTGAGATTGGTTTTAGTTGTGAAAATAAATCAAAATAACTTTGAAACTCATAACCAAGTCTAATAACTTTAAACCTCTTTATGATTGTAATCTCCTGGATTTTTCTCTTAGGTAAGGAAGAAAAAAAAATTGTTTGTTTGTCCATAACGGCTCCTGAAAAGGTAGGTCAGTAAGTAGGCTTTTTTTAAAAAAAAAATGTAATAAATGTACATGAAACTCAACTTAAAGAATGGAAAAATTGAACAAGAAATAAACTTAACTTACGATAACAATATATTGCTGACTTTTAAGAGGACTTCTATATTGGTAAATAGTTCAGATTCAGATTCAGATTTATTTCCATAAAATACATCAAAATAACATATAAACGGAACATAATTAGGGAGGACAGGACCGGAAGGCCAATAAGGCCTGTTAAATGTCCTTCCCTAGAATACAACAAAAGGTAACAGACAAAAATAAATACCTAACAGCACA
>JXSR01S006703.1:197849-216232 GCA_000969725.1 Ophiothrix spiculata
TATATTGCTGATTTTTAAGAGGACTTCTATATTGGTAAATAGTTCATGTCATATTTTTCTGATTTTAAGACTTTCTCAGTGAATATTTGTTTATTTTTATATGAAAATCCTCAAACAAGAATTGAAAAATTTAAAAAAAAAAACCTTTATAAAGCATGCGGTCGGGCCAAATTTTGATGGTCGGTCGGGAGAGGACAAACAAACAATTTTTTTGGGCCTAATATCTGATAGGTGTGAATAACAATGAAAGCTAAATCGAGATCTACGACAAAGGTCAAGTAAAAAATGTGGCAACAATAATACTAAATATTACAAATACACACTGTTCAGTTGAAGTGTTTTGGGAGTGGGTATCCATATGTAACTCGTTTTATTATATATACGAGGGGGTATCAAAAAGTTTTAAAGATCACCAAGAAGGGAAAGAGCTATATCGATGAACTTCTGGCAGGATAGTCATCCGTCCTTGTGTACATTATGGTGCAAAAATAAAATCAAAGGACTTTAAACTTTCCATACAGGTGGGTGTTTTGGGCTAAAAGAGGACCTCCACAAAGTCGGTCTGTGGACAGTCAGTTTTAAGTGGGAGAAATGTGTTACTTTGCAGAGTGGCTATGTAAATAAAATTATGTTCCTGGCTCTTTCCCTTCTTGGTGATCTTTAAAACTTTTTGATACCCCCTCGTACATAATGAGAATCAAAACCAAACCTATTCCCAAAATTGCGACATTCATAGAGCAAAGAAAATATTATCTGATCTATTGATTCAGACTTTATGTAAAGTTTAATGGAAGTGCACTTAGAAAAAATTGATAAAACTGTAAGAGTTTTTGCAACATAAGAATTCTTGGGGACAGCTCGCTAGTCCGACAACTCGCTAGTCCGAAAGCTCGCTAGTACGACGGCTTGCTAGTCCAACAGCTCGCTAGTCCGAAGTTTAATTTAGGCTTGCCAGTACGAAAAATGAATAAGGCTCACTAATCCGAATGCTAAAAACGGCTCGCTTGTCCAAATTTAAATAACAGCTTGCTAGTCCGAATTTTAAAATAGGCTCGATAGTCCGAATTTCAAAATAGGCTCGCTAGTCCGAATTCTGAAAAAGGCTCGCTAGTCCGAATTTTAAAAACAGCTCGCTAGTCCGAATATGACAATATGTGTGCATATTTCTATAACAGTTTTTCAAAATTTGGACTAGCGAGCCTATTTTGAAATTCGGACTAGCGAGCCTATTTTGAAATTCGGACTAGCGAGCTGTTATTTAAATTCATACTAGCGAGCCATTTTTAACATTCGGACTAGCGAGTTGCTTTTAAACTTCGGACTGACGAGCCTATTTTCATATTCGGACTAGCGAACCTTCGGACTAGTGAGCTGTTTTTTCGGACTAGCAAGCCTTTTTCAAGGTTATATTTTCCCTATTGAATAACGTTTCGGACTAGCGAGCCTTCGGACTAGCGAGCTTTGGGACTAGCGAGTCTTCGGACTGGCGAGCGGACCCCCAATTCTTTATAGTAAGAAACACACACTTGATTTAGTATCTAGGTTCTTAAGACCTCGTAAACAATTTTTTGAAAATTTTTGGACAAGTTTATTTTTTTTGTCCATCTGAAATTATGTATGTCACGCCATACTCTTTGACCTACATTGTACTCAGGGGCCCGAGGTTTGGAAATGGGGCCTGAGGTTTGGGAATGGACCATGATCACCACTTCAATATCATTCTTACATTTTTACAACTGTTTTTGTTTTTATTTTTGCTTTACAATTATAATTCGTACTTGAACATAATATAGGAATTCAACATTTGATATAAAAATTGGACAGCAAGTTGACATGGACATAAATTCCCTTTCATTATGCAACACATCTCGAATTGTGAATTTCTATTTTAAACACAGATTTAATAAGCATGCCATAAAACAACAGAACATACTGGTACCATTAGTTCCAGTCTGCTGACTATAATAATTACGTACTTTTAAAGGAGCTTGATCCGATTTTTCAAATTTTAATTTTCAATGTCATATGAAAGATGACCACTCAAGCGGTCTAAATTTCAAATTTCAGCTTAATCGGTCAAACCATTTCGATTTTATGGTCAAATTTGTATTTCAGAGCCGCCTAATACGTTACTATGTAAAATTGATTATGGTTACCATAATAAGACACATTTTCATTTATATCTCCAAAACCGAACATAACTCAGCCGTGAAATTTCACGTGGCTTGTGAGAAAAATATGAGCAACATTTTGGTACCAAAATCTCAAAAAGTTTGAAAAAATGTTGAGGCAATCGGACCAGGCTCCTTTAATATCACAAAAATGCTTCACACATTTCACACATTTTACAGTGATTTCTAATTTAACTCTGATTTTCAATTCAATTGAAATGATACTTTCGTAACTTATCACAGAATCTTATCACAAAGTTCACTGCTGAGATATTTTATCCAATAGGCCTAATTCCTTCAGAATGTTTTGAATTTTGAGAAGGGGAGGCTTGATAAATATTGGAGACTTGGGTAGATTTTATCTTGAAGAAATAACTATAAGATTTTGATCAAAAATGGTTTATACATGTAGTAAAACAGAAAAAAATGAAGGAATGTGACTTTCTAAAAGCATTTTCAAGTATATTTAGTCAAAAAATTGTTTTGCCACCAAAAAATGGATAAGAGGACATGCATGCTTTCCTATACTAATACATGTGGAATTAAATTCGGGATTCCGAATTTGATTCAACAAATGGACATAACACAAAAAGTAAGCAAATTTAAGCCAATTCGTTTGGAGGGAGGGTATTAATATCCAAATAAGCCATGGGTGACAAGAGGCGCTTCATTTTTAACACTTTATAGTATTGCTTTAAGTTAAGGTGGTCAATTCACTTCACACAACACTTTTTGATACGTTTTTAGATCTTTTTCAACATAAATGTAACGATTAAAACTTCTACTGCACTCACTGGAATTATTTTCCCAGATAATTTCAAGACCAAACTGGTTGCTTCGTCAGTGGGTAGATTATTACCCTATGTTTTAGATACACATACTAGTTAGGCTTGTTCATGATGATTTACTGTAAAACAAGAAATATTTGCGGAAAGAAAATTTTGCGAATTTCAGAATCTGGGGGTTTTGGCGGAATTTTAATTTCACTAATTGCATCAGCATGCCATTGAAATCATTGCACATTATTAATATGAGCGGCAAATTAATTTTGCGATTTGGGGGTATTAGCGAAATTAGCGAAATTAAATTGCTAGCAAATATTTCTTGTTTTACAGTAACCCTTTCCAGTTGGACAATGGCATTTTACCTGTAAACTGACTTCTGAAGTAAATTAAATTTATCTTGAGAAATATTCTACATAATTCTATGAAACATCAGCATAATGGACTGTTATGAACTGTATACATTGCCTGTGATAGTGTTTTGGAAGGTAAAAGGTCGTGAAATTAGTTATACTGTAGTGTTAGTTAGGGCATACCCCATACGCCCTACGCCTGAGCTGGCAGTAATTTAGGGCGTACCCCATACGCCCTACGACAGGAAAGGGTTAATGCAGGCAGTTTCCTCAATGATTGCTGTTGATCAAGAATTTATCACAAAATTCTGCTGTGTGCCTACAGATGTTGAAATCGAGTCCTTGAGCAAACATCAAATCATCTAAACTGGCTTAACCCTAACCCCACCAGAACTCACTAAAGCTCACTGTCAAAAATCACCAAAATGCGCCGAAGTCCAAATACGTCATAGACACGGGTTGCATGTGGGGACGAAATCGCTGCCCGGGCAGCAGCCCCGTGGTGGCCTGCTAGTGGTGTGCCTCGCTTGGGAAGTCAGAGGTCATGGGTTCGAATCCCGGTCAAAATATGCTTTTTTCTACTGTGACGTAGTTGGACTTAGGCTAGAAAACGGAGCACCTCTCAATTCAGGGTTAGGGTTAATGAGCACTCACTGAATCCTTGCGTGATATACAGTGTATTGTATCGACTTGGTTTTGGGTGATTTTACTATTTTAGGTATAATAGGCTTGGTTTAAACTCGTGGATAATGAACTTATATGACAATGGGGCAAACTACACAAGAGCTTGGAATGTACATCCTAGCACTACAATCGGGCTCGCCTGTTTGGCTGTCAGTGGCTTTATAGATCAGTGTTCTATGTAGAGTCAGTGTGAACTATATACGCAAGGGTTGCAAGTGCGACTATGTACATCCATGTACATCGATGTATATTCCAGGATGTACAGATATCGATTGTGTCTACACTAAGGTTTCTGTCGAGACTAGTTTTTTATGTCGACATGTCGCAATAATTTGTTGTCGACGTCGAAATAATGTCGACATAAAGTTGATATCAAAGAGTTAGTTTTTGTGGGAATAACGAATTTTTTTGGATAAGCTTAATGCCCCGTTTTAGACGTAGACTAATATAGTTATGTACTTATTCTTTCTGCGTACAACAATATGGATGATATGAAATTGATATTTGGTAGCTTTTTTGTTGTAAACCATCGTTTTAACTTAACAAAACGGTTGTAAAATAAATGATGAACAGCTAATAAGTATTAAATTAACTATGCAACACTTTAAAGGTCAAATGCTAATAAACAGTCATACATTGGCAAGTTTTTATGGAATTTTACCTGTAAGTTATGTCGACAAATGAGATTTCATATCGACATGTCGAGATATACTTTATGTCGACATAAATTGTCGACAGAAACCTTAGTCTACACGATGATTGGTCAGATGTGGATTCACCCTGCATATTCAACTGCGCGTATATGTGTGCGTCTACGCGTTATACGTATGCGTACTACCAAGTCACACGCAGAGTGTAAAGCACAAGAACGTATCGAGTTGAACTTACATGGATGTACCTCCCAGGAATCTACACGGATGTACATTCCAATCTCTCGTGTAGTTTGCCTCCAATGTATAGACCTAATTTCCTACAAGTAGCATATTTCACCACTGGAGAAGTATCGGAACTCAGAATGAGGCCAAGCATTGTGAAATGCACAATGACTCAAGCATGGTCGATAATTCGATATATCGAGATATATCGATTTTTTAAAAACATCGATATTGCCGATATTGGATTTCAAGGTTTATCGATATATCGTATTTGCCGATATTTTGAAAATAACATCGATAAATCGGGTGTACGATATTTCGACAGTTAATGATATATCGTACCCGACGATGTTTAGAAAATAATATCGTATAATCGGGCGAATGATATCTACAAATCCAGCTATAACTATCGATAAATGTAAGTATTACTCACTCATTAGCTCATTGTTAACTTAGCTCATGTTAATTATTCCACTCATATCATGAACAATTCCTTTAAATGGTTCAAAATATCAACTTTCATGAAGGTTATAAGTTTGAGTCAATACATTTGTTAACAAAAATGTCAATAACGTAGTCTTGAATCTTGAATGCGTGCGTGTAACGTATCGGCCTTCACATATCAGGGAAATATGTTCAACTAGCAGTGATGTTTTATGCCCGTGCGTATTATTGCAACTTCGATATATAAAATTTCTTGGCACTGTCATAAATTAATGAAGATATCCTTTATTTTAAAAATATTATTCAATTTTAGATGTTATATCCGAGTTACAAAATGATCACATGTCGCGCCAACACTGTAATCCATCGATGCACATATTGTTTTACAATGATTGGAGCTAGTTACAAAATGATCACATGTCGCGCCAACACTGTAATCCATCGATGTACATAATGTTTTACAATGACTAGAGTGACATTGTTTGCTCGCGATCGCGCCGATGAACCAAAGCCATGTCGGGGAAAATCACCTGAAAATGGACCGTGAAAAGCCAAATTTAACTGAAAATAAACTATAGCATTGTTGCTTTTGCTTTATTTATATATTTTTTTTTATCTTTTGTCCATTTATTTCGACCTCAATGGTTCCTTTTAAGATCAGTTACAGAAATGGTATTAGCTTTCCTCTACCCCCTTCTCAGCTAAACAACAACTAAAAACGATCTTTGTAACATACACAAGTTTGTTTTTAGAAATAAAAACGTTTTATTAAAAAGAATGTTTATTGCACTTATTTACTGTTTTCTATTTGGAAATAATTACTGCCTTACAAGATGTTTAACTTCGACGTAGTTGATTTTATTCAGCTACCCGGCCGCCTTTCGTCGTCCGGTACTATCTGGATGTAAACATGATCATGACGTAATCGTCAGGTCGAAGTTCAATTTCATTCATAAAATGGTCAGTCACGTGATGATCCGATGACGCATGCAATTCACTATAAGAATAAGCCATCGCCGTCTGAAAGCACGATTTCGGCAATGTTTTTCATCATGATCTTAACACGGTATGTATTTGTGTATGCGAGACCAAGAAATAATATGATTCTTTTTCATAAAAATGTTCAATTTTCAATGCTATTTTGAAAAGAAACTGTGACATTTACGATCAAACAGGGGTATGAGGAATTCTGCAACCAAACTATGCTACGTAATTACAACACGGAAGTTAGGGTCGCCACTCGCCAGTGTTCGTTCGTTACGCATTGTAATTTATTCGGTTAGCGAGATAGAGAAAACATCGATATATCGATATTTATCGATAATTGATTGCCGATATATCGATATCGGAAAATGGTCAATATCGACCAAACTTACAATGACTGATAAGAGAAATGTGCGCAAATCTTTATTCTTTCCCTCGTGGGGGTAAAGACTTGAAAAATGCCCAAACCTCGACCAGGACTTGAACCTGGGACCTTCCAATTGCCAGACGGACACTCTACCACTGAGCTAACAATACCCGATGGTGTCAAAGCGTTAGATATTGATCTATAGGCCTTCAGTTCAAATCCACGTTTCTCTTCACTTCTCTAACGAGAAGCATTAGATAGAGAAAGGAATTATTTCCTGCAAAATAAATATTGGTAGGTCCCAGGTTCAAGTCCTGGTCGAGGCCTGTTTTTTTTCCAAGTCTTGACCCCCGCGAGGGAAAGAATAATAAAGATTTGCGCAAATTTCACCTTGTGAACTAAGTATTAATGTGTTTCTCTATCTAATGCTTCTCACTAGAGAAGTGAATAGAAATGTGGATTTGAACTGAAGGCCTATAGATCAAAATCTAATGCTTTGATACCATCGCGTCTCGTTAGCTCAGTGGTAGAGCATCCGTCTGGCATTTGGGAGGTCCCAGGTTCAAGTCCTTGTCGAGGCTTTTTTTTTCCCCAAGTCTTGACCCCGCAAGGAAAGAATAAAGATTTGCACACCATGACTGATATTTGCATATTATGCATCAGTTAACAGAATTCTTGGATTTGTTCTGAGTTCAGATATCCCCCAGCAACGGAATGGTCTACTGTAATAGTCAATAGCTCCATGCATGATTTCCAGATAATTCCTGTATCCAGGGTAAATTTTAAGGATTCTGAAGGGCACCCCATTTCAAGGCAATTTTGAAAGGGCACACTGTTTTAGAAGGCAATTACATGTTAAAGAATAGCATTAGGCATTGCTAAGTAATAGGGCATCAAGGCAACTGGTTAAAATTTACCTTGCCCTCATAACAATATTACCTTTTCATAGGTTGCATATTATTAGTTATTGGGTGAAGTATCGGTATGTTATGGGAAATACTCATGCGCGGAGTGTCATATCGCACTTCGCCTGGATATGGCATTGAGCGCACAAGTATTTCCCATAACATACCGATGCTGAACCAAATAACGAATTTATCATACCACTAAGTCAATCTTAATCATCAAACTATTTATTTATTTGTTTTTTCAACCGTTTTTAGCTTTATTTCACAAAAATTAACAAAAACGAACCACTTTTGATGAACGTTTTACTCTACATAGTACTGCAGGATATAAGTGCGTCTGACGCACTCAGGGGTAGGATACGAAATATATCCCGGCAGCGGCTCCTTTGATCTTTTCCAAATATGGTCATGAATTCTCTTTGTGGTATGATAAAATGTAATAGCTGGCCAGGTCTGTCTTGCAGGCCGCCAATTGAGAATAGGAGGAGGGGGGGGGTAAGCACTTACATTTGACAATGTATTATTGATACCAATCAATGGCTCTGTAATTTGCAGATGATTCTGTGTCAGGACTTGTTGTAGCACCATATTAAATGTACCAACCAATCTGGAAAAGAAGTCAAAGAATTGTTTGAGACATCACAATGAAACTCATGACTATAATGTGATAATAAAGTCAATCTACAAGATGAGCTTACTGAAAAATTGTGTCAAAAAATTCAAACAATCCGTGCATACGCGAAATTCAAAATTTAAAGGGGCATTGGACAAAATTTTGAAATCTCATTTGTGGATGATTTACACTTCATTATATGTGATGGCTCACCCCAAAAGGGGGGACTTTGAAGATGATATCAATTTTGATTTTTTTCATTTCATCTGTTGCAGCATTTTAGAAGAGCAAAATGACACCTAACTTGTTGAAATTGATCAAGGGGATCAAATTTTACAACAGAAAATCTGCTGGAAATTCTTATTATGTTCTTTGTTTTTTGCTGCCTATTTTCACCTGTATCTTGAAAAGTTTTCTGTCACGAAGTCCCCCTTTTCGGGGTGAGTCATCACATATGTTAGAACAGAGCAGTCAATTACCAGATGTGGGGAAATTATGATCAAAACCCTCATAAAAGTTAAAAATTTGAATTTTATTTTATTTGTTGATCTTGGGTATGTATTCTTTAAACATATTTATTGATGCTATATAAAAAAAGATCCAAAGATTTGTTTGTAAAACATTCCTTTCGCATCTTTGATTGCAGATAAATCAAAAGAAATTTGGAGTTTGTATTAGATCTCCTAAAAAGGCCAATTTTGAAAATTCAACTATAGAGGGCAGTATTTATCGTTGTTGACAACGATAATTAAAAATAAAAGAATATATAAATATTTTGATACATAAGGGTTTGAAGATGACAGTAAAACTTTGCATGCTGTCATTATTACGGCTAATACTTCAAATGATGTAAAATCTCAAAATACTTGGGGAAAAGTTTAGGGATGATGCTGAACTTCTCCAATGCCCATTTAAATCACCTAACAAAGCTCACGCATGACAATCGTCATTGACTGGTCAGTTTTCCCCAGTGACAAAAACTTAATGTGACGATCACGGTGACAACCAATCAAATCCAACTGTGCGAATTGCAACGGGTCACGTACGGTGCAGATTATTACTTGACAGCATGCTTTGATGAGTAAAAACCCTGCAAAACCATGAGCTCATTACGAAGATAAACTATAGTAGATAGCACAAATTCATAGTGATAATTACTGATATGTGTACCGCCGCGGCAAAAGGGTCCAATTGTCGACTCCTACATGTTGCTCATTGTAGCATATCTGATGTATACAAATACCATACATTAAATATGTTACAAGGAGCAACATGTACTAGCCGACAACTGGACCCTTTTGCCGCGGCGGTACACATATGTGCAAGTACTCGACATATAATGCATCAATAAACAGGGCATGTGGACTAAAATTTTCACAATTTGTTTTTTGAAGTCCCATATTGGACCATACTTTTAGAGAAAAGCCTTGTACTTTTTAGCCCTTTTTTGCTTCAGATAAATGAAGCTCATGGCTTTTTATAATGATAATACAGTGGAACAGGCCTTATTTTTCCTAACCTTCTGGTCAATGCTAAAATATAAACTACTCATTTGTATTTCAATGAAACTCTTTTTCTTGCATAATATTTTCAACATTACACTTAGAAGATGTAAATTATGTTAAAAATTTAATTTTGAATATCATCATGTGCATATAATTAGCATATTTTAAACAAAAACCAGGGAAATCTATAAATTCCTATATTTTTGACAATCTTGACATTAATTTGGAAATTGTGCATTCAGACAGTTTGTTACCTCATGGTGAAAATTTCTGTTAGACGGATTTTTATCAATTTGCGTACTTCTCCTTTTTTACCCAAAAATGTGCAAAAATCACAATTTTTTGAACTGCCTATATTTTGTTCAGAGTTTTATCAAATTTTCTCATTTTGGTGTTAAGGAATACAGAAAAACATGTTTAAAAAACATGTTAGACAGATTTTTGAAATACTTCATATTTTTGAAGTTACAACATAATTACTGTTTAATTGTGTTTTGACTTGGAAACCATTTCAACATTTTTGCTAATTTAACAGAAAATTCAAGGTCAAGCACCAAAATTTCATCATAAATCTATGTAAACTATGGTTATGAATAACTTCTGTAACATTTTGTCTGGAAATAAAACAACGAATCAGTTATAATTAATATTTCTTAATTATGGACTAGTTTTAAAGGCACTAGTGTTCTGTTAGCAATTAACAGCTATTGTATTTCCCAGACCATTGGTTACCCAATGGTTTAGCATTGGTCATATCACCATTCATATACACTCATTACACCAAGTCAATAGTGTGTGTTTAAATTACTAGATCATTCAGCTGAAGCATTCAATAAACGCACCACTGATTGGCTTAATATTTGGCCTTGCCAGCAATATCCTACTTTTGACCAATACAAAACAAGCTTTCATGTGAAAGCTATCTCAGCTTCTAGTGAACCAATGACCTTGAAATTTTCGGCATATAAGAGGCTGCCCTTTGATAATATATATTTAAAATATCAATCAGGCACTGTGTAACATAATAATAATATAGTAATTTAAAATTAGGAAACATAAGGCCTGTTGCACTGTAGCAGATAGCACTTGTAAATAATGATCATTACTGATCCTGGGGTGTTGGATATGCGCATCTACTTGACCTATATTGATATTGCATCAATAAACAGAGCCTGGGGACTAAATATTTTAAGATTTTGAAGTCCCATATAAAGGCTGTACTTTCAGAGAATATGGTTTTACTTTTTAGGCCTTTGCAGTAACACTGATCAATTAAATTGGCTTAGATTACAAGTTAATGATATTGACCTACATGATAATTTATATCTGATTATATATCAAAGACGTCACATGAATCTATATCAATAATTTATTAATTTGAACATTTCCTTATTTTACTGATCAATAAAATATTTGATTCCACATTCACTGGTCTGTATCTCCTTTATTTCAGGGAAGGTTTGGAATATTTATAAAAAATTTGAATATATGTTCCATGATAAGGTATAAATAATTTTATGAATATGAAATAAAATATGGTATCATGCTTGGACCATCTAGCTATTTATATACTAACATAATAGCTGGATGCTTGGACATGTAGATCCTGAACATTGCAGGAAAAAATGAAACTTTCGAGCCCGAGGAGGGGAACTCATATGAAAGTGACGTACGTACGAGTGCCACCGAGCACCTCGGAAGTAGGAGTCTTTCAGTGACAAATTGGGTCAAAAAGGGGGTCTTTCAGAGACAAAGTGCATAAAAATGGGTCTTTGGACGAAATTTACAAAGAAGTGGGTCTTTCCAGGTCAAAATGGCCAAAAATTTTGATTTTTGCGAAATTTTCAACAAATTTTGCAAAATGTTCGAAAAAATTATATCAAATTAAGAAAATTGTGGGTCTTTGAGTGACAAAGGTTGCTTTAGTGACAAGGAATTAAATAAAAGGGATCATTGAATGACAGTTGGCATAAATAGAGGGGTTTTTCGGTGAGAGTGAGTGAAAAAGCGGGGTCTTTTTGGTGGCACATGGTGCAGAGCTCAAAGTTGAGTTCCTCCATGCTTTCAAGCATTTGTTTCCAAGTTGAAAGTTATACTTAGAACATGGGGGTTATTTAATATTTGGGGCCAACTTTTTGTTGGACAAAAATATTTCTTTCAGATCTAATTATTGGCAAAAATGAAGCTTCCTAAACTGGATTATGGTCAATTATAACAATTTACAAAGTAATTTGAATAAAAAAATTTAGGTCTTGTGGACCTGGCAAATGCTAAAAAGAGAGATTATGTGAGGAGGGTAAAAAGGGGTCTTTTCCATTCTCGGGTTTCCATCCCACTTCCCTTAACCGTTTTCAAAGTAAGACTATAGTCAAAATACTTCGTAGGAACAGTGTTTAGTCCATCTGCATGCGACACCCTTGCTGCTCTCTTAGCTCGCTGCCCGTGATGGACTAAGTATTATGACCATAGTCTTATTACTTTCAGGACCATTCATGACAATGATGATTCAAATTTCAATTATTCCAGATATACTAAGTTAAATGTTTTATATTCCCGGTTTATATTATAATCCAACTAGTGTACAGGTACTGTACATAACATTGGAATTTTGATTTCCAAGGAATAACCTGACAGACAGACAACAAAATTATTTTATATGACCTTACAACACTTGATTTAATGGCACAGATTATAATTGTTATGGTTTAGAACCACTCACGCATTGCATATTATACAAGAGATTTGTTGGAAAGGTTCCATGCCAAGGTCATATACCTATTGAAAATAATAGACTTGATTTTAAATTATTCAGAATAATAATAAGAAACACTATGCATGTATGACCTTGCTGAATAAAATCTATAAACTTCCAAAAATCTTGGGCCTATATTTTACTTTCATAAACTTCCTGTGGATCATTTAATTGAAGATTGAAGAATATTTGGGGTTTTCAAAACATCAGAATCATGAATTGCACCTGTAAGGACAAGGTTCACATGGCAGTCAAATGGGTATAGTTTCCCCTGGGGGTCATTTACATTGACGGAAGGTATGGATATGTGCCCATTGTGCCGCCCTCAAGATCCCCCTTTTCAAGCCTCCTCTTCGGCTCCCCAAGATGCTCATTTCAAAATTCCGTTCAGTTCCGAACAGGCCCGTAGACAGGATTTTTTCAACGGGGTGCGGATTTTAAAAAGTGGACTTTTTGGAAGAAAAATGTTTGTTTTGGTCGACCCTGAACTAATTTTAGTGGTTTTGACAAAGTAACAAGCAAAAAAAAAGGGTTTTAGCAGTTTTCCAAGCATTTTGTGTAGAAAAAACGACCTACATTTATGTGTTTTGGTGCTTCAGGCGTTCTTTTGGTGATTTTTGTGGACATTTTTTTGTAAATTGTAATTTATTTTATTTTTTTTTGGGGGGGGGGGTGCGATGCCCCCCCTGCATTCCCCCCCCCCCCCCCCTGGCTACGGGCTTGGTTCCGAAGACCCCATTTTAGAAGAAAATGACTTAATAGTGTGTTTAAATAGTTTTCAACCCCATTTTGAGCAATTTTCAGCACAAATTGTCATATTTTTATGGGAAAAGCCGTTCCTGAGACTTCCATTTTGGAAAAAAAATCAAACATAGACCCTATTTTTAACCAAAAATCAAACATAGACCCTATTTTTAACCAAAAATCAGTTCCGCAAGACCCTAAGTTAGATATCACGTACCTACCAAAACATTTTTGAATACCCCTTGGCAGATTCCCCCTTCTATGAATTTCCCTGAAATACACTTACTTATTTGTGAGTATTTTGTTGAATGTGAAGAGTGAGATTTCCACCATTTCATGATCTTCAACTACACTGCCAAGCCGCCACTCAAAAGCCTGCAAAGAAAAAACACAATATCAAAATCAGTGAAAAGATTTATCATTATTTCAAACTCTATCATATCTCTTTTTTTTTTAAATTTGACCTATTAATGGCGTAAAGGACCCTCAATGACGTAACGCTCTATTATCTGCCATAAAAAAATGTTTTGGGTGATTCCAATGTAACGTTTGTGACCGATTCCAAAGTAACGTTTGTGACCGAAAAATTGGAAAATTTCACTTTTAAATGGCCACAGAACCTAGCATAAACATTATATCAACGAGTTTGTTGTTGATAATGGTGCTCACTGGTTAGATCAAGACATGCAGGTGTTTAAGGATTAAAATAATTTTCAAAATACTGAATAAAGTTCATGTAACGTTCGGTAACGATTGTGACCTCGCACGGAAATGGTTTTTTGCTCCAAATGACTTAAAAGTAGAATTTCTCTGACATGTTATCGAATTTTGTATTGCGCTTTTCACAGATGATTAGTAACATATTTACAAATAGTTCATAAAAGTGGTAGGAAATTCTATCGTCAGGATTTCTTTAAATGCAATGTTTTGTTTGGTAACGTCTAGTAGAGTTTGTGACATTTTGGTGTAACTTTTTGGTAACGTTTGTGACATTTTTGAATGAAAACATGTGCTCATTAATGCATGGATAGAAATTCAAAATATCTGATTAGAAAATACTTTTCACATACCGAGTAACAAACGTATGACTGAAAAAACTGCTCATACGGTCGAATAAAAAAGCTGATTTTTTGCTTGAAATCAAAAAAGGTTTAGTTTTCACTGGAATGAGCCTTTGGAAGTAAATATGTAAGAAAGTATGAAACTCTGAGGATCAGGCTGTACATGATGTTCATATACGTCATAGCGTGTGACCCCTTTTTTATTGCTGGATTTTGAAGTTTTAATTATATAATCTATTATAAGCAATACTATAAACTGTCGAAATGAAACGCCCTCTATCATCCATGACAGATCTAGTTGCACAGTTGCTTAAGTTTATTGGATTTGTTTTTGGTAGAGCAATACCCTTCGAACAATTTGGCGTAAACTTATTTCTTCTGTTATAGATCCCAAATTTATTTCCATGTGTATTAGTATAGGATAGCACGCATGTCCTTTTTATCCATTTTTCTGTGGCAACAAAAGTTTTTGTCCAAATACACTTGCTTCATTTTACGGTATCTGTAATTTGCCTACTGCATTCTGGCATACTGCATACTTTTGTGGTGAATCATCAACAGTTTCACATTTTTGGCCAAAAATACCAAATTCATGTTTGTGTGCAAGTTCAATAATTTTATTCCAATATAATGTAGAATATATCTTAGTACTCTCCCCAGACTCTCTGATAATGCATGTTGCTGACCTATTTCAATGAAATGCTAGATCATTATCCAGTCAAAGAAAGTTCATTCAAATAAGTCAAACAGTACCAAATTCTCTAAGATCAAGGGGAATAGGCCCTACTAATATCATTGTAACTGTTAATTTTTACGAATTCTTGTTATGGCCTTGAAAAATCTTAGCCTTTTTAGATTTTTGTTTTTATATTTTTAAGGTTATCATTTATTTAATGTATCTCATATTACATATATAATAATTATACTATCTACTTATGATATTACAGAATGATTCAACTTTTTTTGTAAAGTACTGCTTGATGATATGTTCTTGCCCATTTCATTTGAACTACTGCCTATGAAACAGAAATTCCCTTGTGGCAGAAGGTTTAGAAAGGTGAATGTATATTAGATTATTAACCATATATCTCCTGCTATATGAGCTATGTTTTTAAACTATATACCTTCATATTTAATCTTCCAAACAAACCAAATTTGTGATATTTTGGATTACACAAGTCATATCTTCAGTATAGACAATTCAATTCTTAAACAGAATTCAGCTTCATTTATCATACAGAAAACTGTTTCAGCATTAGTGAATATCATTAAATGTTATATGAAACTCAGTACCTCATAGGTTATGCTATTAATTTTGGAATGTCGACCCAATAAACCTGCATTTTATTATTTTTGGCCATGAGTTGATGAATCACCACAAACAGTAGGCAGTAGGCAGAATGTAGAATGCAAATTACAGATACCGCTTCATTTTAAGCTGTTTTTACTCAAAACCATTTTTGATCAACATTTTATGGTAATGAAAAGTACATTCCTTGACAACCCTGTGTGGGTGGTCTACTTGTGATGCTTTCATCTTTCTAAATACACTAGAAAGCCACATTCCTCCATTTTCGGCTGTTTTTACTCAAAACCATTTCTGATAAAAATCTTATAGTTTTGCTTTAATAACTGTCAGAGAAAAAATAAAAAAAATCTGTAGGTAGGAACTAATCACCGCACCGCAATCATCCTTAAAGTGCATTTGACTACGTACAGCAATTGCATTTAAATGGAAACATGCATCATTTTCATAGTACATAGTCTTGTGTGAATTATGGAGAACATTTAATTAGAGTGCTGTCATTGTTTTCTAAATTAATTGAAATAATAACATCTGTTGGGATGATAGAAGAGAAGATATCGTGTGTATCCCATCATGCATTGCTTCCTATGGGATTGTTTGTATGGGAAGTCATGTGAGTAGTTAGTGATGAAACATGCCCAAAATGCAAGATTACAACAGTTAACTTTGATTTCTGGGCATTTCATCACTAAATACTCACATAACTTCCTGTACAAACAATCCCATAGGGAGCAATGCATGATGGGATACACACACTATCTTCTCTTGGATGATAGTATGTGCTACTGTAAACAGCTACTAAAGTACAATACAGCAGAATGTGTGTATCACACTTGTACTGGACTGTTTTCACCAAGTTTATTTATTTGTTCATTTATTTATTTATTTATTTATTTTTATCTATTTTTAACAGGGTATTATTCATTTAGTTACTTAGCTTAAATTTATTTATTTATTTATTTATTTTTAACAGGGTATTATTCATTTAGTTACTTAGCTTAAATTTATTTATTTATTTATTTATTTTTAACAGGGTATTATTAGGGGTCTACATGGGTAAAAATCGACACGTGCAATCGCGCGACACTTGCCTAATTATCCTGTGACTTTCAGACATTTGGGTTCTTAAAGAGCGACGGACTTTTTAAGAATTGTCATTTTATCTGTCGACACGCGACTTTTTGTGAAAATATAAAAATGGACACGCAATGTTTTATCAGTCTAAAAATGTGACTAGCGACATTTATGATTCATAAAATTCGACACACGACATCACTTAGCAACTTATAAAGCGGCACACGAACCGGGATATAATAGTTCTTATCTTACTCGACTTATTGGGCCGTAGCATAACACCTAAAGACCCAGTGTTAACTGCTTCAAATAATGTCACCATAATTGAGCTCAAACAAACCTTTGAGCAGTTATGAATGTTCTCAAACTAGCACAAACTGGTATGGTAGCAGAAGACTTGGTTGTGCTTACATCCGAAAAGGGTCCAATTAAAAAAAAAATCTGTTTCCAAGATTTTCCCTCCAGGCCATGAACTGAAACGATCATGACTTTCTTCCTAAGCGGACCCGGAAGTTAGCCACATTAACAAAGGACATCTCTAAATCTAAACACGCTACTATTTACAAAATGGGTTACAAATTAATTCAAAAACCAAAATTTGTTGACTATGATATAAAAAAGTTTATGGTTCATATTTACAGGTAAAAAATAATAAATTTCAAATATATTTTCATATCACATTAAAAACACAACTATTTTGCACAATTATTTTGCAAATATATGTTGCTTAAAAAAACAATATATTGATGACCAAAACGTGATGATAAGCTATATAGACTTAATCCTCCAGTCACGGCAAATGAGGCTCTGTCACTTCCGGTTCTTTGCCGGCTAGCATTATACAGTATAGCGTGCATGCAATTGTTGAAAGTTCGAGGGGTTCTTCCTAGTAAAATCGCCAATCTCAACATGTAAACAAACCAAGCAGAAGGACAGTGTTTACCTCTATTTTTGACCGGGAATTTTTGAATAAGTTTTCCCGTAGCAAAATAAATAATTAGCCAAATAATGCCCACAGTGATTTGTACATGATATTTCACATTGAGGGTTATAAAGAGGAAAAAAGTCACCTTCTAATTTTAGCAGATGAGATTGAATACTTTGCTATCGAAATGCTGTCAAACTATGGCTGCCATTTTTGTCTAGTTCACGGTATGTAACTCGGCTAGCGGCTATGCAGTTTCAAAATTTCAAAGTTTCCAAAATTCGACATTCGCTGTAAAGTGTAAGTGAGCGACACGCGACATGTGCAAATTATTCAATGACCGACATGCGACACGCTGGAATTAATATAAAAATCGAATTTCGACACGACAGGCGAGCTTAATTTTATGTCGCCGTGTCTATTTTAACCACCCATGTAGACCCCTATTATTCATTTAGTTACTTAGCTTATTTATTCATTTATTTAAAGGTGTGTATTCCGATCACTTTTACTCAAAAAATCAAATTGGAGATTTTGATACCAGATGAAAGCGCATATTTTTCTCATAACCCCTGTAAATTTTCACAACCTTATTATGTTTCGTTGAAGAGATATGGTCAAAATAGTACTGAATTACCGGAACATTATCCTAGCAGGACACTAGCAGACATATTTTTGTCTGTACATTTAGCATTAATTTGGCTCTGGGTATACATATGAAACTTGACAAATTGCTTTATGGACACACATCACTAAATAAAGGCTTTTTGCCCGTACAGAGCTATGCGAAAGCAAGTGTTTGGTTGCCCTCTCTAAATTAAAAGCTTCAAAAATG
>JXSR01S006704.1:0-23827 GCA_000969725.1 Ophiothrix spiculata
TAATAAGACCGGCTAAATATTTTTAAATCTAACATTGATAAATAAAAGAAGCATTATATGATGAAAAACATTTTGCATATTTAAACTTCCATAAAAAACGTAATTAGGAGAATGTTTCCATTTTAATAACAGAATAAAGTAATTCGAACATCTGATGTACATTTGATTGCTTTTTCTTTGCATGTAGGTGGATCCTGGATAGTTGAAGTGTGATTTTGGCAAATAACTCGTATAATCTAATAACCATCAGCAATGTCTCTCTTCATCATTTGTGACCTTGTCATTCGATGGCAAAGGCAATCGATTAGTTCAAGAAAAGATGCACATAAATCCGCCGTGCAAATTTATGCTGTAACTCTCCTAATTCTACTATATTCCGGATCAAAAGCATCGGTCTTACTAAACAGCACGTCTAACAATTGCGCGGTAGTCTGTGAATGGCAACCAAGATACTTCAGCGCCGATTGCCGAAATCGCAATTTGTTGAAAATACCACCTACTGCAGGCGTGTGCTGGGAAGCGACTTATTTCGACGTGAGATACAACCATATTGATTCGATCAGCCCGAATGATTTTGAACAGTACAACGCGACACGAGTTCTCCAGCTTGGTAACAACAATATTACAGAAATACCGGAAAACATGTGTGGTAATAGCACGACGGTAGAGCAACTACAGCTTAATGATAATTTACTCGTCAAAGTACCACAAAGAGCATTTTGTAAGCTATCCAAACTTCGACACTTGGCCCTTGATAATAATAAAATTCAAGAATTAGACATCAAGGCCTTTCATGGTTTGAAGTCTCTGGAAGAATTGTACCTCACGAAAAACAACCTGACCATTTTACCCGATGAAGTGTTTCTAGATCTCAAAAAGTTAGACAAGCTCAATTTAGGTTTAAATACAATCGGAAGCATCACGTCAACGATTTTTCATGGCTTGCGAAAGCTTCGTTATCTTGACTTATCCTTTAACATTATATCGGTGATACCTAGAGAAGTCATCGCAGAAATGCCGAATTTGGTAAAACTTCTGTTGAGAGGTAATGCTTTGACCTCATTCAAGGCTTTGTTATACCATGGTTTACCTCTTAAAACCCTGGATTTATCACAAAATAAAATCAAAACTTTTGACAATATGAATGGCTTCTTAAAACAGGCAGCATGCTTAAGGCAGTTTTATCTAGAAGGTAATACGTTATCGTGCACGTGTAATCTAGAGCCTTTGAGAAGGTGGTACAGAGCGCATGATCCATATGAGCAGTCCATCTGCTCATCACCCTCTGATATGGAAGGTATCCAGCTTTCATTGCATAATAAAACTCTTTGTAAATTTGAAGACCAACCTATTGTCAAGACTACAGTGACATTACCAATACCAACGCCTGAAAAAGCAACGGGCGGAAACATGGAAAGATCTAAAAGCGTTGTTATCGACGTATTTGTCTATTTGATCTTGGGTCTGGCAGTGCTTACTATAGTCATCATGATCGGTATGTTTTTTGTCTTTCGACAAAGATTATACCAACTAATAATTCCTTCTCCTGCACCACCACCTTACGAAGATCCGCCAGATGATAATAAGCAAACTCCACCGAAAGTGCCGAAACGTTCTTCAAGCAAAGCACCAATCGCAAGGCAGATCAGTACTGGAAGTGCAACCACGTCACCCGATATCATTACCTCATACCCGAGCTCACCAACAAGCAAAGGACAGTCATTCCTGATGTCTGATATACCTGAAAGCCACAGTTATGCTATCAAAGAGTCCTTGGAAGAGCATCTTTATCAGCCATTGTTGAAAACGACATCGGTTCTGCAAAATGAAAATTCGTCAAAAGAAGGTTATGTACCTTTCAGTGTCGTTAAGAATAAAATGTAGGCTAAATGTTAAGAGCATATTGAGGGTAACAGAGAAAATTCCAAAGGTAACCAATTTTTGTCAGGGCAGCGTTTACGTTAAAGACAAGCAAAATAAAAAAGAGCAACTAGAAATCAGAAATGTCAGAGGCCCTGTCGCTGTTTTTAGTCTTCTTTGACCTCTTAATCTAAAAGTTTAATAACTTAAACCTTTTTTGTATCTTTTTATCAAGACCTAGGGTATGTTTTATCATGTCATAATATCACTAATACTATACTTATTTTGGTATGTATGACTAGATCGTAGATTAGCACGTGAGCTCACTATGGGGACCTCTTAATAACCTATGTTATAACATGTTGCACTTTTCTATCTAGATGCAGATGTGCCTCTAAAGGGGAAAAATAAATCAAGGACAAAATGGATAGCGCCATCCTTTATAAAATTGTTGATAATTAAGGACGCGTGAACAAATTACTGTCTTGCGTGACGTATTAAAAATCATCTGACAGGGTCGCTTGTCGAAAATAATCGATTTGGTTGTCGTATTATATATCAATGCTACAGGTTACACATCATTAAATTGATTGATTGTGAAAAAGTTTATGAATAATATGCGATCAATACGGGGTTGTTTTTTTCGTAACTGAATCAGCCTGCAACTTGCAGACCATATTGAATTTTATTCTCAATTCAATTATTTATCTTCCAATATTCTTTTTATTTCATTTATGGAATTGAACACTGAAACACACATGAAAAAATAAATGGAGATATAATTTGATAAATGAAAGGATGAATAAATGAATAAATGTTAGGCCCTTAATACATTAAAACAACACAAATAATGGAGAAATGTATTTATTAATGACATTAATTTTTAAAATCAAAACTATTTTAAAATAATATCAGCCGTGTTAAACAACTTAAAAATCTTCAAAAGTTAGAATTGGACTCAAACCTGGATGTAAATTTTCCCTCTTGATAATGTTCTAAATCTATACCAACACCATAACCACTAGACCAAGTAAGCAAGCGATATTAGTGATGAACTTTCAATACCTATGATTGCATTATCGGAATAAATCTCATAGTAGGCGTAATCAGAGCTATTAAAAAGCATGTTAAAAGTTGAACTGCGGCGTGGTTATGATGATAATGCAATAGTCACTCTAAAGGCCCAATAGTTGTTCAATAAATAACTTAGTTAAAAGTTACACTTGAAAGTTATCTACGGTTAACTGACAAATTTTTGCATCAAATCCCTAATTAGATCAATGGTCACAGATTATATGTTGGAACCCTCGAAACCATGGTTTGAATCATCAGGTTCGTTATTACAAAATGGGTGAATTATATCATTTAAACAGAACCAACGGTTTTAACTCTGACCCGACAGTTTCGTCCGTCATGGGCGACGAACTTCTTCGGAGGGATCCATCCTCCTACTTTGACTTCTGGTATGACGTACGTCGAGATTTGATGACGACATCAGGAGAAGATAATATAAGTGACTAAGAAAATGTGCCCCCTCATCACGGTTCATAATCTTGGTGCCTCTCCTACGGACCCAGAGAGATTTCCTAATGAAACGAGCTCTGCTATCAGTTTCCATCTGTAAAACTTTGGAATTGTCCCAAGGACAATTTCGTCGTTGCAAGGAACTTCATATTACACCAAGGAGTTTACGTTTAAAATGCCTGATAAACACGGACAATGCCAGGGACATTATTGCGAAAGGATTGGCATAATAAACAACAAAATTGTGAGTAGCAAGGAAAGAAATCTGTGCTTGAAAATGACATCAAATTTCGGGTTTCCAGTGATATCCAGGATCATGTGACTAATCACGTGACCCAAACAACTGAGAACGAATTTCGGAAAGTAAAATGATGTCATCAAAAGAAGTTAGATCGCTTGATGGGAAAATATCACGCTACAAATCATGTAATTTGATCAAGGAGAAACACCGTTGAAAATCCGGAACTATAGGAGAAGAACAGCTAAAGAACTGGGAGGGTAATTTGTCGCGTATAAGCTTACTGAGCCACAAACATTTTAAGCGTAAACTCCTTGGTGTAATATGAAGTTCCTTGCAACGAAATTGTCCTTGGGTCAACTCCAAAAATTTACAGATGGAAACTGATAGCGGAGCTCGTTTCATCAGGGAATCTATCTGGATCCGTAAGAGGGGCACCAAGTTTATGAACCATGATGAGGGGGCACATTTTCTTAGTCACTTATATGATCCTCTCCTGATGTCGTCATCAAATCTCGACGTACGTCATACCGGAAGTCGAAATAAAGGGATGGATCACAAAACTGTCGGGTCAGTGTTAAAACCTTTTCTGCTTAAATGAAATAATTCACCCAAAATGGTTTGAATCCTTCCGTTTTTTGTTTTCCTTTTTTCTCAACTTCAAAATAGGCAGAGTGAAATTATGGGTATATTTATAGAGGCCCAATATAAAATTGAACGACAAGGCAAATATTTTGAAACAACAACAATGTAACTATTATATAGAGTTCAATGATAAATCGAACCTCCATTCAATATAGGTACGTATTTTTAAAGTGTCCATGACTGTTCCAAATGATTTGGGAGTCAAAGTCCCGGGGGGGTACTCATATTTCGGTTGGGTACAGACGCGCGGCCGGAGTTTTCGACTATCATCGACTATCACCCATTTTGTAAACCTGAAGAAGCAAAAAAATGCTACCCATATGTAAACCAATTTGACTTAAACAACCGTTATGTAGACCGTACAATACATTTTTACAATGTAAATTGCACTTTAAAAGCCCAATTTTGCAAACGATAGGTAAACCAAAGGAAAAATTGGTCAAAAATGGTCATTTTTGAAAAATGTAACCGTTACGTAAACAATTTTTCAAATTTTGGAGGGGCCTTTGGTAGGTTAAAAATGCAACCGTTCTTGGCCGCGCGTCCGTACACCCACCTTTCCACTAAGTACCCCCGGGGGGTCAAAGCATTTCAATAGATCAAGCAAAACTGAAGTTTGTTTATGTATCCTTAATTATATGTAGTTTAATAAAGGATGGCGCTATCCATTTTGCCCGTGATTTATTTTCCCGCATAGATCAAAGACTTGCAGCAAGTCTACATGTATAACACCTATTAGTCCTATGCTTACACCAACACATTGCATAAAGAGAATTAATGAGACCATTTAATTCTGTAGTCATTCGAACTTGGCAGTATCAGAGCTATACCCAGTCAACGAAGAACAGGTTAAGGAAGTAGGTAGTAGAAACATATTTTAATTAGCATCAATTTGACAGATAAAAAATCAGTGGTTTAGATGGATCATTTGCTTATTTCACACACCACAAATTTCTATATCCTGCAGTTTTGTGAAATACATAAACATGATAAATACTCAAAACACATATAAAGGTAGGTCATTGGGAAAATGACTGAAAAGAAAAAAGGGAAGTCGTGTGGGAATTTACAGTTAAAAAACGGAGAGCTATTGACAGGCACCATGCGCCTGGATCCAGTCAGTCCATTATAGAAATACCTCCATCCTGGGTTTAGGTCCCTATCAAATATGAAATCATACAGAAGAAACTTCTTTTTATTTTATTTTCTGTAAATGATTATTAAATCAATCTCCAAACCAGTTATGCTCCGGAGGTACATTGTATATAAGATATTGTATACACAGAATTAGATGCAGCTGGACTGCATCTTGTCACTTCTTGAATATTAGTACTCAAGTATTCAAAAAGTATTCAACAATTACTTGTTGCTTTTTTCAAATATTTTAACTATTATTTTAAAGTGTCGTTTTTCTTCTTTTTCCCATTTTACCACTTTTTTTTCAGGTGTGACTGTATGTATAGTGATGTGTTGTAAGAGAGACACATACCAGAATTCCTTTCATTATCAATGAACCTGTTACATTAATTAGTTAGGCCCGGTGCAGACTCCTCTATCGTATAGAATATATTGCTTATAATTCTATGCTGACGACAAAATGACGTAGGTCATCGAATAAAGCTGTGTATTTTATTCGATGACCTACGTCATTTTGTCGTCAGGATAGAATATTTTAAGCAAAATAGTCTATACGATAGTGGAGTCTGCACCGGGCCTTAGAATTGGACTATTGATCCAAGTATTATTGATCGACTGCGGTTCGAGTCCTGTTAAATTTAAAGTGCGTAGGGTAACGACGGAGGGTAACGATCTTGCAACTAAAAACCTCAAACCAAAAACGACTAATAGTAACGATAGTGTGCGTGACTAGCGGTCTAGCGGATTGTGTGAGCGTTAGCTGACTTTAACTAACGATGACGGGCGGAAAATTCAAAACTGCAATCCGCAGGTCTACGTTGCTTGTCGTTACCCCCAAGTCGTCATAGTGTAAACGTGCCTTTAGCGTTCATTGGCCATATTCATGAAACACCGCTAACTCTAGTTGGCTGCTCACCTATGGTATACCTGTCAATATTTACCTGTCATATAGGTAGAGTTAGCGATGTTTCATGAATATGGGCCCCTGTTTTTTAAAAGTATCATGATTGCTTTGATGGACTGCATTATGTATATATTCGGCTACAAAATTTGCTGGATTTTCTGGAAAATCTGTAAAGTACCTACACAGAGGCTACATAGAATTACTCTCGGAGAATTAATGTACAATTTTGCGTGTAAAAAGTTCATTATGAATCATCCGGGGTTTTATTTCCTATTCTATTTAAATTACACGGAAAAAGATGATCGTGTGTGTGTGTACAAGAAAAACCTTAAGAATGTCATTGATTGGTAATATGTCATTTCGCCATGTTTACATCAAATTAACAATTGTGGCTACTTTCCCTCCAGAAAATCGTGACAGGACATTTTGTGTTCAATGATAGGTTTTAAATACCTACATATGACACTTACCTACTTACATATGAAACACTGTCATAATAATAGGCATACATAAGGAGTATAAATTACACATTAATTGTGCCCATTGATTTTACTTACAGAAACCTCTATAAAATAATGAAGGTATCAATATATTCAAAATGGCTAATATGGTAACGATGGTCAAGAAGCTCCAGATAATAAATGTTAACTCGAATCGTCTAAATCTCACAAGCTGATGGTTAAAATACGTATTGCGGAATCCTTAATGTGACTATCCACCACAAACCTTCAGTAAAGTCGGTCCCTGGTTAAGGTGCGTTTACATTGCGACGTATTGGGGGTAACGACAAGCAACGTAGACCTGCGAATTGCAGTTTTGAATTTTACGCCGGTCCTCGTTAGTTAAAGTCAGTTCACGTTGGCACACGCCTCTAACCTACGCAGGTTGTCGTTACTATCGGTCGCTTTCAGTTACAAGTTTTAAAATGTTGGGATATCATAGAATAAGATCTGATGTCGTTGAGATCTCGTTGGCCACCGCAACCCAGTTCTTTGACGTTTCCATGCCGTTTGTAGCAGTCTGTATTCGTTTAGAGGTCGTCACAATTCGTTGGTAATCGTTGTCAACAACAGTGTGTTGCAGGGATGTGAGTAGGGAATGATTGTACCACCCGCACAAACTTCAAGTCACGTTTCTGTTGTCGTGACCACTCGATAACATTCGTTCCTTTACGTCAGCCTTGGTCAGTTTTTGCCGCCTCACTACGTTGCTTACAGTTGTTCGTCGTCGAGAAGTCGTCACCCAACGTCAAGCTTAACTCTTAATTTATTAGTAAGTCTGCGTTTCTTTCAGCACCCACTCGTCACTTGTTGCCGTGATGTCGCCGAGACTCGTTACTATCAGTCAACAAACTTTGATTTTCCATCTTTACTCGTTGCTTGTCGTCCAGGATTTTGTAATTTTGGAATACGTTACCCTACGTCGAGGGCCATATCGTCGCAATGTAAACGCATCTTTAAGCATTGTTTTATTATTAGAATACCCGTTTCCAACAAATTGAAATCGTGATCGCATAAAATGTCATTCACGAACACACTGAATGTAAGCTTAACCTTCTCTCGTAGACTGTGGGGCAAATACAGTCTACGAGAGAAGCTCAAGCTTACATTCAGTGTGTTCGTGAATGACATTTTATGCGATTACGATTTTGCACACCACAAGAATGGCACTGTCCAGTATTCATTTTGGAACAGATATAACTTGAAATATTGCCTGTTTGCCATTATTTCAGTTTCCTTTTGTCTGATCGTCTCCAAGCATCGTATATCAAATTTGTACAACTGATTCATTCCGCCAGTCAAACGAGTTCTGAACTTTGTTGAGCCTGTCGAACTAACCAATATTAGTAGAATGAGACATCGTTTTTACGATCCTATAGGTAAGTACGGCAGGTTTGAAATTCGTAAAATCCATGCCGTACTAATCATTTCGTTGGTACAGCACGTTAGTTCAACATGCCTAACCAATATATAGCATCGCTTGTCATGCCGTACAAATCATTGATTAGTAGAACGAGACATCGTTTTTACTAACTTTTATTTAGTAGAACTTATGACATAATGTTTTCAGTGTAGTCCGCTATGTTTATTGAGGGTGAAAACATAGTCGGCCTCCAAATAAAATTTTCGCTTGATCGTGACGTCACCAAATACTTACAATTGAATTTAAAGTATGAACCGGTAACAAACATTTGGTGCAAATTATGTATATGGCAATTCAATACATGTGCAATCTAGCGCGAAATTTTATTTGGTCTCAACTCGATGATGATGTTATTTTATTTGGAGTCACTCGTCATTTTGACGTCACGACCAAATGTTTGGTAGCGAAAATTTTGTTTGGAAGCCGACTATGTTTTCACCCTTATATGTATGTTAATTGAAGGGGGTCTGGGGTTTTCAGCTCCGGATTTCAAAATCAATGTACTCAATGTTCCCACAATGATGAACGGTGTGTGTCATGTACCATATTGTAGCTCTGAAAAAGCCCAACATTTCTACACTGAAAACAAAAACTTGTTTTTCAGCGTGCTTTACTAATATAAATTAGTAAAATATATTTGTTGAGCCCGTGCTATCAGTTTTTACTACGGTCTTACGATTTATGTACCAAAGCGGACGTATGTAAGACTCGTATTACAGGAATAAGAGTCGTGGAGTGGGTTCTACCAATTAGATTTGGAAGCTCTGCGACAGCTTCGATAACTCGTAAACGCTGTCATCGAGGCATTTACGAACTCGTTGTACCATTAATTTACTAATGGTTTTACGATGTTTAAAATTTCCGCTGTTGCTATTACATCATGCACACGACGACACGTTTTTCAGCACACGAGTATGGATAAATAATGGCAATTTTTAGAAAGCCCCCTTATTTTTACAAATCATATTTGTGAAAAATCTCCAAGTCGTGGTTATTTTCCTCTCAAACTATTTAAGGCGCTGTTAATAAGAAGAGGGCTCTGTATTTTGGCACTCTATAGGTTGTCTACTAATAATACATTGAATAATTGTTCCGCATATTCAGATAATATAGTATAAACCGATCATTAAAAATAGGAGCATCTCCTCTTTAAGGCTGTGTCACACATCACCGTATCGTACGAATAACGTACTAATAACGTACACTGTTTGGTAATCGATATACATGTGTTTCAATGACCAAACCAGTGTACGTTATTAGTTCGTTACTCGTACGTTTCGTGATGTGTGACAGAGCCTTTAGGAAGACGAGGATTGTTAAGAAAAAACACGAACAGAAATTGAAGTACTTGAAATTCTACGAGTTTATTTGGCGTCAATAATTTCATCTGTAAAATTGAGTAGTTACGATAAACCTCTTCCAGTTCCGAGGACTAGAGTTAAAGTTGGCCTAATAGAAAAACAATCGATAAAATAATGATTAAATTAGATCAAAAGAAAAGGGATCTCCCATGAAGCTCTGTTTCTGGAACATTGTGCAATAACCTACTGATATAATTTTGGATATTTGACTTTGCAATCGTATGACAAAAGCACGTTAATTTATTATCATTTACCCGGTGTAGTGATTAGACGTCCCGCAAGAATACAACAGAGGGTCTTAGTACTCATGTTTTTAATCCACCAACGAAGTTTTGACAAAAGTAAATTGAAAGTTACATCGATGATTTAGATAAAATAGGCTTCAAAGAAAAAGTGGTATTGTTTAATCTATGGTCACAATAATCGTACGATCAGCTTACGAGCAGTGTTTAGTCCGTTTAAAAGGACCACGAGCAGTGAGTAAAGCGAGCAGCGAGGGCGTCGTGTGGTCCTATTAGATGGACTAAACACTGCTCGTAAGCTGATCGTACGATTATTGTGACCATAGCTTTAACCTACCCTTCGGTAAAAATATAAACAATAACACAGGACATGCATTCTTTGGGTCAACACATAGTTCTTATGAGCTATCAAATAGTTGGTGCAACAAGTCTTTGTTAACTTATAATCTGATATATAGATCAAATGTATTTTCTATTAATAACAGAAGCTTGGTGATGAAAATTCAATACACCACAAAATGTTGTTTGGTGATTTACAATACCAAGCATCCGTTATTGATTAGAAGATGCATTGTAATTAATGTAATAACTAAGACGTCACTTGTTGCTCCAGATATTTGAAAGCTCAAAAGAACTATGGTTTGACCCTTTATATCGATATTGAGGTATATTTTGATTGTACGCGTCCAATCACTGATTCCACAATGCTGATGCTATTCTGTTTGTCCAATGAAACAAACATACAACCCCGATAACACAAAATCACTGTGGCCCAATATTTCAGAATGTCTTATCTGAATTTTGAGTAATGCAATCTGTTTTAACACTGAGGACTCAAAAATCATTGTGTGCTGTCGGGAATTTTGGGAAACAGATGTTGTGATCCCCGGTTGTGATCATGATTGAGGTTCCACCATGCTATTTTTTTCATTCAACTTAAGTCATGAAATGACTCTTTGATAAATATAAAACACACAGGTCGTCATTAATTCTCCAATATATCAACTCCAAATTGATCTTTAATATATCGCTACTCTAAAATGATCTTCAATATATCGCTACTCCAAAATAATCTTTAAGGCTACAGTCCCTAAAAACGTCTCGCTCGGCTGTATTACCTACTTACACCTATCAGAATATCACAATGTTTGGCGTACATAATGAATAGAGTCTCTAGTTAATACATGGAACTTTGCTAGTGATTTCACGTCCATTATTAAGGTCAAAATGACGCCTAAAGACTACTTCGAAAAAGTTGACCCTTTTTCGCCGAAACCTCATAATTTCATGATGTTCGAACAATTCGACTGGTTTCAAATTTTGACAAATTGTAGGATATTCTCAAACTTAATCCCTATAGTAAACAACTTTCTAAGACAAATCATAAATAAATGTTAATGGAGACAATCTTTTTAAAATTGATGACCATGTCTAATGCAGAATAAACAAAACTAATAATAAAAAGGACCTCCTTTAATAAGGTATCTGGTGAGTTAAAAAAAAAAGACAGTTAAAGAAAAATTGAGTTAAAAAGCGAGTTAAATTAGTTACCCCAACCAAGATACGGCAAGTCCAAGAGCCGAGTTTAAAAAAAAAGGCGAAAACAAACCCCATGAAGTTATCTGTTAAATCCAACACTCTTGAAAAAATTTAACTCTTGTTGAGTAAATATTTACTCAACGGACACAGCTCATTTTGTTGAGTAAAATCCTACTCAACGTTGGGAAAACTTCATTCAAAATTGAGTAAGATGTGCTCAACGTTGAGTAATATTGCTCAACCGAGCAAGATTTTACTCAATGTTGAGTAAGATTTTACTCAATGTTGAGTAAGATTTTACTCAGCAATGAGCTGTGACCGTTGAGTAAATTTTTATATTTTTACAAATTTAAGAGTGAATCTAGGCAAGGTGTACCAAATCCCGTGGCATCTTCAGCAAAGAATTATGCTTACAAAGTTACACCAAATCCCAGAGGTGAGCTACACCAAGTCCCAGTCATTTGGTAAATTATATTTTGTGTCAAGTCATCAGGTTAGTTATGGATAAAGTTCATGTATGATGCAATCAGGGGGAAAACCACATGTCGCACACTGTATTGTAAGTATTTCGATTTTCTCACAGTGTTTTTTGACCTGGTGGAGACCTATGAAATAGGTAACATGTATGTTGTGCCAATGGGACTTTGTGTAACTCACCTCTTGGACTTGACGGAACTTCATGAAGGATAACTCGCTACTGGTACTTAACATAACTCGCCTGGGGGTATAACTCGCTTTTTCATAAGTTTTTTTTCTTTTTAAAGTCACCAAAAATCTATTCCTAGGTGTTTAGGTTGCTTGCTGAATAATGAAAAAGCTCTAAAATTAAAATCTTTCCCGTCATAAAATCCCTAAAAAATGACATTTTTGGCATTATTTTTGCATTTTTATGACATAATTGTTGAAAATCGAACTGTCTCTTATGGAATACTTAAGAAATAAGATAAACTTGACAAAACCCAAAGAAATACTTGTATCCCCCTACATTTTTGCTAACCAGAAAGGTGTCAAAATATACATGCCAACACTAGTACAAATTGCTGGACAAAACCATATACTCGCAGGCATCGTTTTTCGCCTTTTTATTGAGAAAGACGCTATATGTGATGACTCACCCCGAAAAGGGGGACTTTGCGACAAAACACTTTTCGAGATACAGGTGAAAATAGGCAGCAAAATTTTTAAAAAAAAAATAATAAGAATTTTTTGCAGATTTTCTGTTGTAAAATTTGATCGCCTTGACCAATTTCAACAAGATGTCATTTTAAAGCTCAGAAAATGCTACAGCAGATGAAAGGAAAAAATCAATATTGATATCATCTTCATCACCATCACCATTAGTGCCGGATTTACCTTTTCAAGGGCCCTGGGCCAGGCCTAAACTGAGGGCCCCATGGCCATACACACCCATACCAATGATTTTTAAGTGGCTGTGACTGCTAACGTCAAAAATATATTAGATATTTGACCTCCCCCCCCCCCCCTCAAGTTGGTGGGGGGGGTAACAAAATCCCACCCAATATTCATTTTTTTTTTCGTTCCTTTTCCTTTTCCTTTCTTTTTTTCTTGTTTTTTTTTGTTGCTATCATGCTCAAGGCCCCCCCCCCCTTGACCTCGGCCCCTGGGCCCGGGCCCACCGGGCCAAATTATAAATCCGGTACTGATCACCATATCACAAATCGTCATGTGAGTGCAAGAAAGTCGTATGTGCAATGGCTGCCCTAAGTTATATTTATTTTATTCGTTGTCACCACAATGTAAAAAATTCCTCAAAATGTTCCTGTCTTATGTCAGTGGTTCTTGAAATGGTTCTTCAGGTGAGGGTGTCACCTAAAGAACCATTTCAAGAACCACTGACCCAAGACTGGAGGTCATGCAGTGTGCAACCCAAATTTATGACGTAAGGCAGCTATTGCAGATACGACTTTCTTGCACTCACATGACGAAATCACCTTTATACAACACGTGGCTTCTCATTAAAACGTAAACTATGATTTGATTAATTTGAAAGTAATATGATAAACAAGTATACATTTCTCCCACATATGCGTTACCGTGGATCTCTCCGGGGGGAGGGGGTTCTCACATGATGTTAGTATACGGGCATGTATGTGTCCTGGTTTGGGAGAATAAAATCCCCATTTTAGGCATATTGATGGGTGGATTGTTGCCACGTACCAAATGCGCCAACATTAACCAAATTTGGTATTTTTCGAGAAATTGCCTTAAAAATCACCTAATATGGCTCAAATTGGGCGATTATATTACGGAAAAATGGTAAAGAGATGTGTCACAAATCACACTTTTTAGGTATAGCGAACGGCCGTAATCATGAGGTCTGCGTGGCACATACCCGTCGAACGTGAAATCAAGAACCTCGTGTGTTTCAATAATAACTGCAATCAACCTAATTGATAAATTCTCAGTATCAGGAGAAATAATTTTCTCATTACATGGGGGTTTTTTTTTCCGCGATCGGTTTCGCTTTTGTGATGGATATACAATTAATCATGTTAATTTGTATAATAAATACGATGTAATCCGGAAGATCAGTGCATTTTTAACGAGTCATTTTAAGAGAACGTCTGAATTTTACAGAAAATCTTGCGATCAATTCCAGGATGGTTTCAAAGTATGTCAGCTACGTCACCCTGGCTTCAATTATAACATTGCCTTATTTCATATGCACTGAACTTAGTAATACCACAGAAGCTTCCGAAGATAAAGACATTTACAGTTCAGGTAGGAATGAACTTTGCCATACTATAATATACATTCAGCAAGTATTTCATTTGTTTCCTAACACAGCTAACAACTTGGTTAAGTGTTATTACATGTGCCCCGTTATATTTAATAGACATTAGGCAGCTAGGGCACCGATGTTGCTTAATATCACTTTATGAACAATTGAAGTCTGTGCTTGTTTCCCCTTTTTACGGCTCTTGTTCTTTCCTGACAATTTTTCCTGGTGACTTTTGCGGGACATCGACACCGTATTTGTTGTATGTCGCGCGCGATGTTACCTGACTGAGTCGATTTTTCAACTTGATTCGATTGACGTAACATGCATGATTTTTGCTCGTGCAGGGTAAACCCTCCCTCCCTTCCAACCCCCCAACCCCAGAATCAAAGGATAGTACGGCTGGCCCCTCCGGGTTTTAATGTAAACAGACATTTGTTTAAGGGCACAGTTGGCGTAGCTAGGGTGTCTGGCGCCCGGGGCAAGAATTGAAACTGGCGCCCCACCCCCCTCCGCGGGCAAAAAAATGGCGGCCCCCCCCCCCCCCTGGTAGACCCCCACCAAAAATGTCAACAGCTTTGAAAAACTTCTCTTTTTTGGCGAAAATGGGTAATTTCTGCTATAATTTGTCTAAAAAAATTCAGCGCGCAAAGCGCGCAAAAATATTTTGCGTTTTTTTGCAATAATATTTGCTTATTTAAGCTTAAAAAATACTGCAATTGTAAGGGCGCGCGGGGCGCGCAAAAAAATTAGGCAAAAATTGGCTAATTGGCTAATAAGGAAAGCCCCGGTGGGGGTCGAGGGGGCGAATCCCCTGAAGCTATAGGGGATTACTGCATTTTATGTTTTTTTGTGGGGTTATATGAACGCCCCGGTGGGGTAGAGGGGGCGAAGCCCCCTGAAGCTATAGAGTTTTACTGCATTTTGTGGGTATATGAATATGTATGATGATATTTGAGGGCCAGTATTCTTTTCTCTTCTCCTTTTTTCTCCCCTCTTTTCCCCTTTTTCTTTCTCTTCTCTTTTTTCCTTTTTGTCATTTCAGCGCCCCCTGTGGGTGGCGCCCGGGGCACGTGCCCCCCCTTGCCCCCCCTTGCTACGCCACTGATCCCCTCATTTTCTGAAATATTGTATGCCATGTAACTCAGCAACCGATAAGTAAATCCATATAAAAGTATACATTTCTAGATGTAGATTTTCATGTAGAAGATGATGGTTAGGCCAGTTTTGGACCAAAATGTATAATTTTGGACCAAGGTCCCAAGAAACCCATGTTCTTGGACCATTAATTTGTAAACAACCTAACTAAATTTTGAAAAATAAAAGTTGGACCTCGAATGCTTTTTAGAATCTAGAAACACATGTCTAGGAACGCATTTCTCAAATTTTAATTTAACCTTACTCTTTGAAATATTGCCAAAAGTAGGCCTAAAATAGGCCAAAAAAGACAAAAAAAAATCATTTTGGGCCAATTTTGGACCTATTTTTGGCAATATTTTTCAAAAAGTAATCGGGTTAAAACACGGTAATAACTTCAGGGTCGATTATGGCACGCCTCGTATGACAAAACTATGTCGAGTTTTCTCTCTATATGCCGAGTTTTACTCTCTATATGTTAAGACTGTCAAGAAGGTATTTCTATACACAATGTATTTTTGACATTTTATACATCAAACTATACGCCGCCGTATAAACAAGTGGTAAGAATAGGCGGTGAACTCTCAACACATTGTATATGCTTTAATGTTTCTAACGTAACACAATGTAAATTTGATATTGTGTACGCCAAACTATATTTGACGTATATTTTGGCGTAAATAACAAGAAAATTGACTGATCGCCATCATTTTTTTCTCGCCAACATTTTATTCTCGCCCACTTTTTTTCCTCACCAACATTTTTTTCTCGCCAACATTTTTTTTTCCGCAAACATTTTTTTCTCACCATGAAGGTAGTAGAACTCGACATACAGTGAGGGAAAACTCGACCAATAGAGGGGAGATCTCGATATATAGAGGGGAAAACTCGACCAACAGACAGGAAAACTCGCCCAATAGAGGGGAGATCTCGACATATAGAGTGAAAAACTCAACATAGTTTTGTCATGCGAGGCGTGCCATAGTCGATCATGTATATATAATTAGCAAAGAATTTAAGTTAAGCTGTGGTAATTCGCAAAGGGTGATTCCAAAGTAACGTTTGTGACCGAAATATCGATTGTTGTTGATAATGGTACTCACTGGTGGGATCAAGACATGCAGGTGTTTAAAGGTTAAAAAATTGCCAAAATACTGAATTAAGTTCATGTAACGTTCGGTAACGTTTGTGACCTCGCACGGAAATGTTTTTTTTTGCTCCAAAAGACTTCAAAGTAGAAATTCTCTGACATGTTAGCGAATTTTTTATTTTTCTTTAAGATGTCATATACCGCCGGGAACCATTCTACGTTCACCGCAACCGTATTTTTGTAAATTGAGGGGCCTTGGAGGATCATTTTGTTCTTTGCTTCCAAGCATTCTCTTAGCGTAATCAAGCGTGACCAAGACATTCAATCACCTGATTCTCACTCAGCTACATAAACATTCAATATAACCACTCAACTTGAGTAAAGAAGTGACGGGATCAAAGGTGGGGTCAAATCAAATTTGACCTAAAAATCACGTTTTTGACCCATTTTTATTGTTGCCCCCTTACCAGTACATGAGAAAATTGATCACATTCGGAGTTCCATTTCACACCCAACACGATTGTCTATCAAATCTGGTCAAAAGCAACATAAGTTTCCAGATATGTTCATCATAAATTGACATTTACATAAAACAGTGGTAAAAATATTTTTATTCCAACTATATGAGCAACCGTGTATATGTTTGAAAGAAGACTTGTAAGGGATCACTTCAAAACTCAACCGGCGGTTGACCGCCCGGAACCGCCGGTTCTGGCCGGTTGATATTGTTTCGAACAATGGCATCCGCACAGAGCAACCGGTTTTGGGCGGTCAGCCACCGATTGAGTTTTGAAGCGGCACCCAATAGGTCTGTAATTCTTGAGATCCCTTTTGTCCCCTTTCTTGAAAAGGATGATCATGTTATCACTCTTAAAAAGAAAGGATCAAATTGATCCGATAAAGTATCAAATATGAGCTTACCCTTTTCCGGATCAATTTTGATCCAAATTCTCCTCAAATTTGATCATTTTCGGATCAAACACACATTTGATTTTTTGATCCAAAGAGGATCAAATTTGAATTTGGATCAAAATTGATCCGGAAAAGGGTAAGCTCATATTTGATACTTTATCGGATCAATTTGATCCTTTTTTTAAAGAGTGTAGCTTCTTTCCACTTCTCTGGTACTTTCCCCTGAAAGGACACCCTTAAACAGTCCGGTCCAAGTGCCCAAATCGGCAACATTGCCCAAATGGGCAATACTTTTCCTAATTAGGCAATCTGAAATCCAAAACAATCCCATAATGCACCGCTTCAACTTAAATAATTTGCTGTTTGTTGGTTGGTTTTAAGCAATTTATTAATCGAAATATGTCATGTTTTGAGTGTATTTGAATTATACAATATGTGTTGATATAATTTTGAAATAAAACAACATGTTTTATTATTCAAATCGAAAGATTATAAAAACCGTTGAATTTGAATTTTTGAATTTAGTACTAACCGCACGATCAAATTTCATTCCATACAATCAAAACTTTTTTAATTACAAAATAATAAGTGATAACATTCCCAAAGTATGAATTAAGATACAACAAAAGAAAAACCGTTAAGGTTGCTGAATTTGGAAGACTTTCAAAAAATCATATTGCCTAATTCGGCTTAACCTTGCCCATTTGGGCAATGTTGCCGATTTGGGCACTTGGTCCGGACTGTTAAAAATGTTTATGGATTGCCATGTCCAAGTCGCACTTACCCGACTAAACAAGAGTTAGATACCCCCCCCCCCCCGGTAAAAACTGTTAAATTGTGTTAACATCCGTATGTAAATAAATCTTGATATAAAATATTATGGATTTTACCGTTAAGTTATCATTGTTCCTCATGTTGTATCGTTCCATAATAAAATCATTCCAAAACTCACTTACTCCACGAATATAGCTGGACTTAATATGCATTTTTGTAAAGTTATCTTTTTTTTTCAAAAAACAATAAATTGTTATGTTTTTATGTTTAAAATTAATAATTGGACTTTAGATTTAAATCGAAAACAATTCTGAAAAAAACATACCACAAAAAACATGATTTTCTCGAAATGAGTGGAAGTGGACTAATTGAGTTTTGAAAAAACACTCTTCAATTGGTTCTGAAAAATATCAGAGATGAAATATGACTCTTTTTTTTTCCTGCATGATGAATAGAATTTAATTTCACAATGCACGCAAAGCCAAATGATACAAATGATGCGTACTATTCTCCAACAATGGAAATTATCCCATGATGATAACAACTGAGCTTTTTGAGTTTTTGATTATTTTAAACGTTTCAAAGATTAGAATATACTTTATATCGAGAATACCGTTTTTCTGTTATAAACCGTAACTTTAAAAACACACTTCTTTTCAATTTCAGGATGTATTTCACATGGTTCTCACTTCCAATGTCCTCATCCTAGTCGATCCTGTTACAAAGACTTTTACATCCGAGATACTATATGTTACCATGACTGCTACAATATGGCTGACATATGTGATTACAAATTCGATTGTTACGATGGATGGGATGAGCGAAATTGCGGTAAGAAAAATATGCCTTGAATCAAGGCTAATTTGTGATGGATAACGTATTGAACGTACTTGTAACGAACACATGACGAACAACAATGCATAAAAAAGAACAATAGTGGGGTAAAGTACGTAAAGGCTCTGTCAAACATCACCGTATAGAGGAAAACGTACGTCTAACGGACTTAATCCCACTTTTGTTTCGTTTTATGCATTGTTGTTCGTCATGTGTTCGTTACAAGCACGTTCAATATGCTTTCCATACGGTTTTTCCGTTATGTGTACGTTTTACTCGTTATGGATAACGAGTAAAACGTATACATAACGGAAAAACCGTATGGAAAGCATATTGAACGTTACAAACACGTTCAATATGCTTTCCATACGGTTTTCCGTTATGTATACGTTTTACTCGTTATCCATACGGCGCAGTGGTGGTCCGTTTGGCACTCGTTTATTAAAGCTCTGTCAGACATCACCGTATAGAGCAAAACGTACGAATAACGCACAAATGTTTTTACATATTGAACGTGTGCTAGACGGACAACCACCGTATGCATAACGTATTGAACGTACTTGTTACGAACACATAACGAAGAACAATGCATATAAAACAGAACAATGGTGAGATAAAGTACGTTGAGCGTACGCTTTGCTCTATACGGTGATGTGTGACAGAGCTTTATTTAAAACCTTTGTACGTTATTCGTACGTTTAGGCTCTATACGGTGATATGGCTACTTTGGGGGTTTATTATATAAACAATTTTAGAGACTGTAAACACCCCCACCCACAGTACTGCCACCCCATACCTTCCCTAAATTAAGTTAACTTTTTTCCTAAATTAAGTTTTACTGATATTTACAGGCGCGATAAAAGCGAAGCATGAATTGCATATTTTTATAAGTGACCGTCCATCTCATACCACCTGTAAATGACATTTTGAAATGGTTTTGTGAATCATGAATATCTGGGTGCTATATAGATCATTTCCTAAAATGATGAATTGACATTAGCCTTAAATCAACATTGTTTAACTTCAGATTGTAAAGATTTAAAGTGCCCTCACACCAATGAATGCTACACTTCTGACGACATATGTGACTTTAAATTCGACTGTTATGATGGATGGGATGAAATCAATTGCAGTAAGTACAGTATATCAGCCAATAGGCCGAATTCATAAAAGTAGCAATTGCTATTTCTATAGCCTTTTCTTGAATTTCTATTCTTAAAAGCTAGCATTGACTTGCAAGAAAAAGCTCTCTCAAGGCCGCAAAAGCTATTGCTAATCCCTTCCAAGCAATTGCTCGTCTGGTTAGTAATTGCTTACATTTGTATTAAAAAAAACTGACCTTTTGCTTACAACGTGTAGCAATTACTTGCATTTTACTAAGATCCTATACGAGGAGCTTAGCACTAGTATACATCCATGGTTTCTGCTATATTTGTGCTGCGTAAGAAAAAACACTGAAGTATACCAGTGTTGCGTTACTATGGATTACATAAATCATGCTATTTGTTGAAAACTACGACAAATTGATAACGAAAATGAGGAGTGACTTGCTGTAACATTTGTGTCTGAAAAATATCACGCGGTAAACAAAGCAATTTCTAATTTCATGTAAGCAAAAGCTAGCCTGCCTATTGTTTGTTTGGTAGCTTTTTCTTGTCTGGGTCGATCCCAGACAAGAAAAGGTATTAGTCCAAGCTGAAGGTCGTGAATATGTTTTTAAGAAATTGCTAAGGCATATTTTGGAATACAACCTTTTCTTGTTTTTACTTTTGAAAACATATCAAACCTAAATTGCGGTTTTGGTTTTTAGGTTTATTCCACATATGTCTAGCAAATCCAACAGTCCAAGGAATGTTGGTAAGTTTTCATCGCTTCTGCAGCAGATTACATCCCAAGACGCCGCATCCAGCCAACGTTGATTTGTTCATGTTCGAATAATGCAAGGTACGCTTTGCCCAAGAACTTGATTAAATAAAAAAATAAAAAAATAAAAAATAAAGAATAGGAGAAAAAAGAAGAAAAGAAGGATTATAGTCCGTAGCTAGGTGCACAGCTTTTCAACCAGAATGGTATCATTGGTCTCACGAGACTGATGCAGTTATGCCACATGAATCCACTTCCCATATAATCTTCGGGTTGTATGCACACGCGGCTCTTTTCGGAGCCACCGAATCAGAGGAAAGGAATCTTACGTGATTCTTTTCCTTTCCTGTCAGTAATATACTGGCCTCTTTTATTGCTTACAACATCACTCTGCATATTTGTAGTAGTCATTTTTACAAATAGGATACGTCTTATTTCAGATAGGTAAAGGGAAAAGATAATTTCTTTTTTCTTGCTTTGGGTATCGAATATTGTTTTCTTGAATTGGACGTCCCGTGTATCCCCTTCCCCCACCTTTTCTAAATCTTTTTCTAGTCTAGCTTTTGCTTTTTCTTAACGTCTTTTTCTTGCCAGCAATTGCTACTTTTATGAATTCGGCCTAACGTCATTCAAATCCACCCACAAAATACATCGATAATTTTAAGCTTCGTGAAGCAGCTTTATATGACATAATAGATTGCTGTCCTCTGGTTGGTTAAAAGTGAGGGCTTGGATTAACGTGGCCGAGCGGTTAGAACACGGGTCTCGTAATACAGAGGTTGTTGGTTCGGGCCCCGGGTCGGGCGGTTTTTGTCTCCTTGTTTACTTAGGCAAGAAACTTTACTCTACTTGCTCCGTGGTTCGGAGTCACGTAAAGCCGTTGGGGCCCCTGTACGCATAGACTCCTTCATGGGGTATGCATTTCATGCAAGAACTGCGTATCATTGATTGATTGATTGATTGATTAACTAGACTCGAGGCCCGCTTTTATATAAGTTGTATACAATACGACGCAGTCCTCATTGTAAATCATTATCGAGCTTTTTAAGGGGTGTAAGCACCTTACTCAATTTTACGTTTTTGCAAGTTTATTTTGTACCATAACTTTTTAACAAAATACTTAAAGTTAAGAAAAGTATACATTTCCAGAAAGGAATTTTCACAAGGAACATGATTGTGATGTTGATTTTTGACCAGAAATCACATTTTTTGATAAAATTACAAAAAAACAAATTTTGTGGCCATTTGGGCTTCCAACTAAGCTAAAAATAACATTTAAAAAAAAATGACTTCGGAATGGTAATTTTTATTTAAAATGCCCATAACTATATAAAAAGTTCCCTGGGCGTACGTCTGATTGAATATCTTGTCCCCGCTGCATTCATATTGGTCAAATCTTGACGGTGTGCAAATTTCAATTAATTTTTAAAATACTTTCTGCTTTTGCAATAATCGTTTAAAATATTGAAAAATATATACATTTTGTTGACTTAGGCCGAAAATACAATGGAAAGAAAAAGGTGTTTCGCTCCCGGTGGGCTATCTTTAATAACATGTGACGGGGATGTGCGGCCACATTGACCCCCATTTTCAAACCGCCTCTCACCGAAAGACCCCCTTTTAATTTTTCACAGGTTGCTCTAACCGAATGACCCTTGTTATCATAAATACATTTTTCTCAAACGCTTTTGCCGAATGACCCCATTTTCCGAAGAAAATGCTCTCACTGAATGACCCTTGTTTTTATAAATAAGTGAGTTATACCATGTATTTTCTGATTAGCTCTATGTAAGTGTTAAAACCTGTGGATCATACATAATACACTCTGATTGTGAAAGAGTGAAAAACCACCCTAAAAGAGTGAAATTTCACTCTTAGAAAGAGCCATATGATTGACCAATCTTTTAGAGTGAAGTTCACTCTCAAGAAAGAGTGATAGTAATTCACTCTAGGAAAGAAGAGTGAACCGTTTATTATTATGAATAGTTCACTCTAAATGATCTGGGAGGGCTACGAATAAATCTTCAAAGAATGAAAGTTCACTCAATGATCTACAATCAGGGAAAAAAGTCGTTGGAATACTACGGTCTTTTCAGGTGCATTCATCCGTTTAAAACACTAGAAATTGCAGTAAGAGATGGATAAAGTTGAAGGCAATGAAGAACTCTTCTCTTCTGACCATCCCCTTCCTCACCCCTGTTTCAATGTTGGATGTAAAGATGATCCTTGTGTACGGATCAACATTGAGTGGGGGACGGGGAAAGCGTGCAAAATCAAAGACATTCACAGATAATTGTGCCAAGACTTTCTTCCCTGATTGTAGTCGTTTTATTGTGCAAATATTTATCGGTGAGTAGATGCTAGACAATAAACTTGTGGGTTTAAGCTTACTTAATACATTTGCCAATGTATTGACAAGTTCCATCGATCCAGCTTTAGCATGATTAGCGTCACTGTTGGGTATTTATTGTCTGGCATCTACTCACCGATAAATAGTTGCACATTCCTCTGAAATTCCTTTGTCTGTCACTCCTCCACAGTCTTTAACTTAACCACCGCCTTGTTGAACAGTGAGCACTGACGATTTTTCGTAGTTACAACAGCGCGAGTATCCGCGTTCCTGATTGGCTAGAACTTCACTCCGTGAAAGAGTGGTGTTTTCGAGCCACTCTCCTGCGAGTGAACGTCACTCTGTTAAGAGAGTGAATTACCGCAAAGTATTTTCACTCTTTTAAGAGAGCTCTTTTAAAAAGAGCTAAAACGCACTCGATTAGAGTTAAAACAAATTCACTCAAAATTTCGAGTGATTTTTCTGTCTCGCATTTAGAGTGTAGGTTTAAATATCCCAAGGATAATTATTTCATGGTTTTTATAGTTGTTCAAACACCTCACTGAAAGACCTCAAGTTTTGCGATAAATGTGATGACTCACACCGAAACACTGGAACACCGGAACAATTTTCAAGATACTGGTGAAAATAGGTAGCAAAAAATAAAGAAACTAATAAGAATTTCCAACAGATTTTCTGTTGTAAAATATAACGCCTTGATCGATTTCGACAAATAAGGTGTCATTTTAAAGCTGTAACAGATGAGATGATAAAC
>JXSR01S006705.1:29095-43895 GCA_000969725.1 Ophiothrix spiculata
CCTGGCATGATAATGCTAACTATTTTGCTTCATTTGGGTTCAAGAGTATAAAATACACAATAGAATTTGTTATCCATAGATTAAACAAGTGGTAAAAATGCCCACCGGGTTTGTTTGGAACCAGTCGCTCAAAACATCCTTCACGAGTGATTTGCATAATATGTCGCAGCGCATACTGAAGTTGCAGTAAGAATAGAATAATAACGCTCATTGTGCATCATTGAGTGGAGAATATTTTTATTTATAAAAAGCAGATTTCATCTTATCAAAATTTCAGATTTTCATGTTATTTTGAAGAACATTTGAAACTACATTATTTCTTGTTATATCAAGTTATAGCAAATTTCAACAGGTCACAATTTCAGATTTTAATTATTTTCAACTGAAACTACAATATTTTTCAAGGATGGAATAAATTGTGTATAGTCAGATAAATAGAACATAAATAATTAAACTAAATTTATAAATGACATAAAAATGTATATTATGGCAAGGTAGGTCTAAGGTACATATGCTGTCTATTGCAGATGAATGATTTATGCAGATATGGGAAAACAGAAAATACATTTTTCATCTATTACTTGCTAATATTCTTGATCTTTTCAATACATACTAAAGAAAGATATGAGAAAATAGAAAAAAATTATATAATCAAGGCACACTTTTTGTTTTTGTATTTATCTTTCATAAATAACTTGTTGATTTTTCGGTACAATTCGATCCATATTTTTATGTTTGTACAAAACACATGATCTTAGATATTGTGGCTATAAATTATGTAGGTACAAAAGTAATAAGAGCTACAAATAAGCATACAAACAATCCTAAGAAATAAAGATTGCAACTGTGACTGATTTCTGTGGTTATTTCTCAAAATTTATGAACGTTAAAAATGATCCTAAACCATTCTGTCTGTCTTGTTGTCCAACATTGCTCTTTAAAAAGAGCTTTCGGAATTAATTACATAGAGTATATAGTCATTTTCATCTACTGTAAACTGGTTTATCTTCTTGAGGGTTTAATTTGTGCAAATCAGCAATTACGATGAAATATCCCGCGAAAACATTCATTTTATATATAGGTCTGTGTAATGAAACTTTAAACATGTGTGAAAAGGTTGTGATTGTCTGGTTTCGCAAAATATTCTGCTTGCGAAAACATCCCCGTTTACAGTATTTTACTGCGCTATAATCAATTTGACACAAAATAATACACAAATATATACCGACTTGGAAGATCTCTGGTCAACTATAGACTTGATCGCCATTTTACCTAGGGGTGCAGCACCAAAGTAATATAGCATATTTTTAGTCACTAAACGACCATAGTTTTAAATCCAGAAGTCTGAAATACTCGGTATATATTTAGTTATATACCGTACTTCACTAATAAATTTAGAACAATGTGATTTTTACAGAGGTATATAGGACCAATTTATCAATTAATCTGATTAAAAAAATCAGAACCACAGAATATAACCAAGGATGCAAGTGTCAGATTAATATGCGTAATAAGCTTGAGCGTGTATCTTTGATGTGCGAGTTATCTCTTACGCAAATTAACCTTTTGCGTATACGGTAACTAATGCAGTCATTGGCAGCCGTATATAGTTTTACTATTCACGTCTCATCAGGGAATTTTTAAGAACTATATACGGCTCGAGGAATGTCTGAACTATTCACTGCTTACAGGCTAAAGTATATAAACCATAATAATGAAGACTGTAAATGGGAATATTTTTGCGAACAGAATTTTCTGCGAAACCACACAATCACACACTCTTTGCGCATGTTAAATTGGCGTCTTTAAGCTTCATTACATAGAGCTGCACATAAATTGAATGTATTCACGGGGTGTTATATTCTTATATTCGCAGTTAGATGTCGATTCGCGAAATTCGCGAAAATGAAACTCTCGCAAAAGTAACCCCGTTTAGTAATATGATGACCAAAAGTAAATCATAGACTAAAGAAGATAGTTGAGGATACATTTGCTTGTAAGTCTTTTGTGAAATTAATTTATGACTGTTTGTAATTATACAACAGATTTCAGTCCTTGCGAAGGGTTTTGAAACCCATGAGCATTATATATCTTGGTGAAATACTCCCAAGGTAGTTTTAAGTTATCTTTTATAAATAACAGACAACCTCTGCACCAATGCTAGTTACAAAATAGTAGTAAGTAACATCACAATGATATCATAGTTTTCAGAAACACAATCATGCCATTAGTATCAAAATAGTCTTTGCGAGGTATACAAGGGGGGGTTCGTTAAATTTGTAACCTGAGGGACAAGGAGATGAGCTGAGCAGGTTTCATTAATATGTTATGTAGTAGATACAAAACAGAGAAGGATGCTTATCTAAATCCAGTTTGACTGCAGGCAATGCATGTCTACAAAAATTATGTGATTCATTATTAAGTAATAAAAAAACACACTTTTGCTTACTAATTGCCTAATGACCTGAGGCTAACGTTTTTTTAACGATGATCGCAAACCCCCGTTATGATCGCTAACTCCAAAAATGATTGCTAAATTTTTACGAATGCTCGCTATTTAGTGATCATTTTTGGAGATAGCAATCAAAACATGGTTAGCGAACATCGCTTAATGTTAGTAATATCGGCCCTGCTATCCTCAAAAAATTAGTACTTCAATTAGCACACTGAATCATAAGATACACAATCACAGGATGGATTACATCTGTAGAATATGAGGGGCGTTCAATAAGTTTGTGGCCTCAGGTATAAGGAAATAAGCTTCTATTTCTAAGTATTTATTTATAGTTTATGTAGTTCAACTTAATTCATGAACAAATGAAAAGTTTCAAGTAAATGTAGCCTCTCATCAGTTTTTCATCAATCAAGTTTAACTTTATATTAATCTCCTTCTACTTCAGTCCCAAACTTATTGAACATCCCTCGTACATGAGACACGAGGCCCTGCAAACCTAGGAAAATGCTGTAGATAACATTTAAAACTGAAACTTGAAGTGCCAAACCTCAAGTTTAAATGCAAAGTCATAGTGTAGTGATAATTCAGATACGGTACTTTGAAATGTCAACATGGTTTAACTTGAAAAAAAAAAAGAGTATGAAAAATATGATTATTTTCAGTCTATATATATTCCTGCACTAGTCCATGAGGAAGAGAAATGGGCTATTTGAGAAATTAATGGCACCTTCCTATAGAAATGTGGAATTTACATACCTTCTTGTTATTTTAGCCAAAAATAATAAACATTTTGGAAATTGCGGTAAATGTTAACAGAATTGTTGTCCCACTTTACCATTTTTCAGGATTTTTTCACTACAAAAAATAAATTAAAATTTTGGGATTCCGTACAGAGTGTGCCTCTTATTTCAAGAATAGCCTCCAAATCTCATTGGTGACCAATACATACATGGTAATCCTTTGATTATTTTTTCTTTTCGTCTTTATCAACAGTCCCTCGTATAGGTCCGGATTTAATTTGCTGCAAAAACAAATACAAACAAAGTATATTTAGTAATGTATCGAAGGAAAACACCCAGGGTGGGTTGGATGGGGGTCAGGGGTTTTGGGAATTTGGGAGGTGGGTTATTTCAATTTTTTTGTTCATGTATGTGCCAGCTGAGCTTTGATAGAAGGTATTGGTGTGATAATGTGGGAAAAAACAAACGAAGCAAGCATTTTAATTACTTATGGGTTACTGTTATAGTATAACAGTAATTTTGCTGTTGTTTTAAAGCTTACAAAATGTCAATCAATAATCTGCCATCAATTTCCTATTCAGGGTGGCCAGGAATGATTACTCGTACATGTTCCAAAAAATGAGAATAAATCTACAATCAATATTCTTCTAATACTAACATATGTTTTATACAATAGTAGAAATATCTTTCACATTTTCCATAATATTGAGAAAAACGTTACACTCGGGTGCTTTACACGACAACGGAAGTTTTGCGCTTCTTGAATTCCACAACAAACTAATGCAGAAAAAAGCTCAATGGTATTGTATGAGTGGTATTTTTCGCGCCACGTTTATTTTCGTGCTCAACTCGTCTAGCGCGAAAATAAACGTACCACGAAAATGGTCTTTGTAATATACTTCGAACCGCACATTAAAAAAAATCAAAAACGCAAAACTTATTTAAAATTTGCTGTGCGTGAAAATTACTACGTGCGATAATATTGGTGTTTACTCATTGTAGTACCATTTGATACAGACGGCTACCTACATACACACTTGCAAATGCATTCAGAAAGAAAGGCTCTTTTCAGAGCCACCAGAATCTCAAACAGGTGATCTGCTTTCAACACTGTTGGCAAGGGGCAGCCTTCAGTGAATGGCTCATGCCAGTCATCAGTGGGAAGTGACAGCCAACATGTCTTTATAATATTTGTCCTAAAGAAGTCAGAGCTACTCCTGACGAAAGCTTGACAGTTCAAAACTGGTCCGACGGCGAACCCTTTAAAATCTACCAATTGGAATGCATTAAGAGTTCCGTATAAAAATCTCAGGAGGGAGTTGCAACTATCAAATTAATAAATTTAATACAAAAATTGTGCATTTCAAATCGCAAATTTAAATTTACCAGAAAAAAACAGCTTTAACAATATCTCAATAACTTTCCATATGAATATGGGATTCGTAAAATTTCAAATTCTTTGGAAATGCAAGCTTTAAATACTGATATCCGAGTCCCAAGATAGATAAACAGGGGAGATACCAAACTTCCTATACATCAATGTCAGTCATGGGACTCAAAATTTGGGATATTTGGGCCGACTTGAGTGCTGCCAAAGTCAACTTTGAGGGCAGCAAATCATAGTGGCACACTGTGTAAAGCATGTGTGCACTTTTTCGATATCTGTGCATTTTGACAAGATGAAATGCATCATTGGTAAAATCAGACACCCCCCATTTGTTTCCCATGCCGGATTAAATATAGCGTGAGTCTGGCATCTCCCGTCTAAATCCATGGTCTCCACACTCTTACCTCATCTAATTCTTCTTTTGTTTTGTCTTCTATTTCTCTGATGTCATCCATTGTTAGATCAACAAATTTGTCTATTTCACAGAAAACTTGACGATGGAAGTTTAAAAATAGCCGCCTCTCAGTCTATTAGGAAGCAACGAAAAAGTGAATTCAAAGTTATATATGTATTTGATTGTTACGTGCAAGCATAGACATTGTTTTGTGCTATTCGCTCTCAATTCATCTAATGCAAAATTAAATGTACTGCTAAAAATGTTATTATATACCGCCTCACAATAAGACTCACGAGCGCATGATTCAAACCGATTCCAAATAACTGCGTGGGAAAATATTAATGTTTTCAGAACTAAGGGTACGAAGTTCATGTTCAAACTCATGATCAGTTTCTCCTTCTTCCAACTATTGTGCAGGCCACACTGTGTAAATATATCGCACAGACGGATTTATAAAGTCTAAAATTTGACCGAAACAGAGTTGGGGTCAATCAAGGGTAGAATACCCGACTCTTCTCGGCATTGACTGTGATTACATGGGTCTGTTGGGTTGAAGTCCCCTCCAAAGGACAACAATCTTGCATAAAATAATTACTCAACTCTTAAATACTTCATGCAAGAGACATGAGCGGAGAAGATCTAAAATCTCTCAACAAATTAGTCCCTGAGAGCAGGCCCGTAGCCAGGATTTTTTCAAGGGGGGTGCGGATTTTCAAAAAGTGGACATTTTGGAGGAAATATGTTCATTTTGGTCGACCCTAAACTAATTTTAGTAGTTTTCCTAGCATTTTATGTAGTATTTTATTAAAAAACGGCCTACATTGACTTGTTTTGGTGCTTTAGGTGTTCTTTTGGTGGTCATTTAGGGAATTTTTGTGGACCTTTTTTGTACATTGTCAAATTTGGGGGGGGGGGGTGCGACGCCCCCACCGCACCCCCCCTGGCTACGGGCTTGCCTGAGAGGGCAGACTTTATACCTGTATTATATGAAATTGGATTGCCCAAGACATACACACACCTGGGATCATTGCAGGAAAGATTTCAGTTTGCTACTTTATCAGATTATTTTCAACAAGAATCATATTAATTACCTTTAATCATAACATGGCATTTACAATACATATTATATATTTCCTTTAGTTATGTAGCAAAATGTTGCAATGTTCAAATGGCTTCCTTCTGTGTAAATGAATAGTATTGACAGTCCTAGTCTACAGAAGCAGAATGTCATTTTACTTTGTGAGAATCAACATTATTGAAATAGTTACAATTATAACATATAATTCAATGAGACATGTTGATTTTTATATCTGGATGCCACAAAATTTTCTGATTCTCAGCCAAATTTGTAGCCCTGGTCTACTATAAGCACCGGGGTTTTGCGCGAGTTAAAAAAACAAAAAAGCGCTGCGGGGTTTATAAAAAGCGCAAACAAAAATGGTCCAAACGTGTGAAAATGCACGATTCCTTATTACCCCTGTTATTCGACCTAAAACACATAGATACAGTACTAAGCTTCCAGATGTAACTTATGTCTCACATAAAATAACGGCACAACACAGGTTTTTTGAGTAATCTGTTAAAACCGACGTTCAAATAATAATGAACTTATGATGAATTCCAGATTGTTTATTGGTGAATTTACACCTAAAAATAGTGTTTTGGGAAAAAGCACAACAAATCGTGATGAATCTTTAAAAGCGCAATGGTCCCAAAAATCTTGAATTACTCCGATACTCCGTCTACTACATACCTTCATTATAAAATCTTCCACTATAGTTTGAAGGCCCAACCACACAAATTTAACTGTCACTAATTTGTAACAACACATCACTGGGCTTACACTATCCTGAAACAAATAAGAAACGGTGAGAACTGTCAAGATATGAATGAGCAGCTCTATTTGCAGGGCTGTGAGAGTCGGCAGATAAAAAAAATCTGAAAATAGTGACAAAATGCTAAAAACAGGCTGAAAATAACAAAAAAAGCTGAAATTATGACTCTTTTGAAGGCATGAAAAAATCTGAAATCAGATTAAAATCTGAACTCTCACACCCCTGATTTGTAATCCATATGAGTGGTGCTCTGGCAAAATGAGCGTTTTCCCGGTTAGATTCAAGAAGTAACTACTGGGCATTCCATGGGAAATGTCACATAACTTTCCAAAATGTTACATGATCTTCTCTTGAAATATATAATGTACATTTCCAAGGATTGCTACAAATCTTGAAGAAATCTTAAATCTCATTTAAATTCACAGGCAAGAACATGCAACTTTCTGTTCACATTTGTGACTTTGCCATGGAATGAACCTATTGTGATTTGGTATTAAGGTTGGTGTCAACAGGGCTTTGTCGATAATATTGTCGACAATAGCATTTTTGCTGATTGTCAACAAGCATTTGCTAATAGGGGACAAAAAAATGTGACCAAAACATTTGTCTTCGCTTCCTTTAGCTATATGTTTTTTTACAAGTGGCCATTTAATTTAAGCACTCTAGTCTAGAGATATAAGGAATTAAGAAAGACCTAAAATTATCTGATTTGTGAGATTAGATGTTATCATCAATTTCACTTTCTTCTAAGAGATAGTGTGATAGGATTACACAACCACTGAAAGCTGGATTATTATCATTACATACCTATCAACATTTTAAAATTCTGATGCTGGCGATTTCTGTTATCGCTTAAATTTAGGAGCAACGTTTTGAAAAAGCTCGATTATTATCATTACATACCTATCAACATTTTAAAATTCTGATGCTGGCGATTTCTGTTATCGCTTAAATTTAGGATTACACAACCACTGAAAGCTCGATTATTATCATTACATACCTAACAACATTTTAAAATTCTGATGCTGGCGATTTCTGTTATCGCTTAAATTTATGAGCAACGTTTTGAATACTGGCAACTGACATATGAGGTCAAAAAGATACACCCAAAAATCTTAAACGTAGCTTTTAAAAATGAGCACACTGATCCCATTATAAATTTCTCAAAAAAAGATTGATACAAAGTCAAAGTATAATTTTAAAACAATTCTGCCAATAGGGAATTTTATTGTGAATGGGACAGATTTTTGTAATCGCTTATTTCTGATGAAATTATTGGGTATTTGAAAAATACAGATTTCCACAAACAAGGTTCAAAAAAAGTATTCTAATGTCAAGAAATATTACTTAAACCAGGTGTTCCAAAAAATGGTCACATGTTGAAAAATGACCGTGTGCAAAAACTGTAGTTGTTGGAGAAACAAAACTTCGCACAAATTATATAACAACCCTCTTCTAGATACTCATAAAATTTTAGTATCACAGCATTATTACTTATTGAGTTATCAACAATGTCAGAAAGGCATTTATTCAAAATTCAACAAAATAAGCATACACGTTTTATGATATTTAAATGTGCAATCTCTTTTCTAACAGATTGTGTAGAATCAGACTTTATATTGAACCAACTTTCATACAATTTTCAATGAATAATAATAGAACTCTCTTTCAATATATCTATTGTGCTAATTAGGGATGCCTGCATTCCATGCATTCAAGAATGAGTTGTTTATATAGAATCTGTTTGTAAGTTGTTGCGCGAAAGTTGAAGAATACGCAATAAACATATTCAAATTTTCATGGGTAACATTAATTCTTTGACTGTTTAACTGCAAACTGTAAATGTTGAAAAACAACTGCATGATATGATAGTTACACTTACAGGACATGTTTAAATTATAATTTTCTTTATTTATTAGCATAAGTCGATCATGAAATAGAAATATCAAAATTTTGAATCAGTGACCATTTTTGCCCAAAATCAGATTTCGGCATAATTTTCAGACCTGAAGTAAGACGTCATAATTACGTAACAGCTTGTCAGATTTTTATGATTTTGGTATCGATGGAAAGATGAGACTATGTCATATACTATGGTAAAGGTAACGTAACTTTGGGCCTGTTAATTTCAAGTTCCCATGTGGTTGAACTAAAGTTAAAATTACATGAAACGAACATGCTTACGATTTTGATGAAAATATACGCTTCTGACATAGGTATCTATCATTGTTGATAACTCAAAATATAATAATGCTGCGATATTAAAATTCGGCGAACATCTAGCAGAGGTATGTTTTAAGGTATGCAAAATTTGAAGTCTTTAACTGCTATAGTTTTTACAAACGATAATTTTTCTACATGTAACCATTTTTTGGGACACCTGGTATTATCAAAAACCAATGTCATGTCATTCCCAGTTTTACATGTTCTGACTGGGCATGCTTCAGAGAATAGTAAATCAACTTCTGAGTGTTGTAAGAATCTGAAACAAGTATCATTTGAAGGCTGAAAATATATTCTATTAAACAAAATTGACATGAGGTCGACTTTACTAGCGGGTCGACTTTACTGGGGGTTCGTGGATAATGGTCACATATTAATTTGTATCACTTATGCCCTTCTGAGAATAAGATTACTTACTTTCCATTCGCCTCTTATAGGCCCTCGTCCTGTCTTTTCTGATTTAAACTTGGTTGGATCAAATTCTCTTTTGTAATCCTGAAAAATAAACATTTTTTAAAAAACATTAGTCAGCAACCCCTAAAACGATGTTACTATGTTTTTATTTTGTTATGGACATATAAACTTCACAAAATAAATAAATCCATTTTTTTGAGATGTGTTACATCATGAAATATTCAATTTATGGCCAACAGACCCATCGCATATTCAGGGGTTGCCTTTTCACTTTAAATCCATAGGACAGAAGGACCAGTAAGTCTCATAATCCACAGGTCCTTCACTAAATTTACAGGTCATTTAGGACTTCTAATTCCAAAATCAGTGACAGCCTAAAAAACGATCGGACCGAAGGGCCGTCTCATTGCTTAACTGGTCGGTCCTTCCGAAATTCTGTCGGTCGGGACCGACGGTAAAGTCGAACCCTGCATATTTTATCAACATTTATAATAATAATAATAATGAGATTTGTATAGCGCCTTTTACAAAGTATGCAAGGCGCTAGAGAAAAGGAGAGGGGAAAAAATTAGGTAGGAAAAAGATGAGACTTAAGACGGCCCTTGAACCCTGACAAATCACTAAAACCATGAATGCTCTGCGGTAACTCGTTCCAAAGACGGGGACCAGCAACTGATAAAGCACAATCACCCAATTGCTTCCTGGAGCGGGGAACAGACAAAGTGATGGTAGAATCAGAACGCAGAGCATACGTGGTCCTATAAAGCTGAAAATAAGAGGACAAGTATTGAGGTGACTTCTTGTGGTGAGCTTTGAAACAAAGGCACAGTACCTTAAACTGAATCCTCTCAGGTATGGGCAGCCAATGAAGGGAACGTAAAAGTGGAGTGGCGTGTGAACGTCTAGGTTGTCTGAAAATAAGACGTGCGCATCTATTTTGCAGGACTTGGAGGCGATTTAGTTGCTTCTTATCAATGCCATAAAACAGAGAGTTGCAATAATCTAACTTAGATAAGATGAGAGTGCGAACAATGTTCTGTAAAGTTGTTATGTCCAAAAATTTACGAATACGATTCAAATTTCGCAGCTGCCAGTTAACAGAACGAGATAACACAGTGATGTGATTAGCCATGGTCATAGAATGATCAAAAAGTTGGTATGGAGTAACCCACCCTCCCAATGGCAAATGCTGATATTCATTCTTATTTGAGCATCAAATTGCTGCCTAGCCAGCACCCAGCGGGCAGTTTGGTATAGGTGGACACGCGATTGGGATGCGAGAGGTTTTCGGGTTTGAGCCCTGGTGGAAACCAACAAATACCACCAATTTTTGGCACCTTTATTTCCGAGGTTTAGAACGGAAGGAGGTTAGGGTTAGGACCTACAAAATGATCCCAGTCTGATTGGGTTAACCTTTTCCAAACTTTTTGAGATTTTGATACCAAAGTATTTTTCATATTTTTTCTCATCACCCATGTAACGGCTGAAACGTGTCCCGTTTTGGAGATATATGTGAAAATGTGGCTTATTATGGTAACCATAAAATTATCTACACAGTGAAATAATATAGGCAAGTGTACAATATATAATTGCTCATAAACTCTAAACAACTGGATTGATTCAATTTATCTGCGACTTCAATCTGCAGCGGGTAAAAATTGTAAACTGCAGCAATTTGTTGCTTTGAGTTATTGGCAACATTGATTTTAATTTCCTACATGCACGCTTACCTTTGATTCAACCTGATCATTGGCTATATCAACATAATCAATCGTTCTTTTCTTTAGACGATCTCCTGTTAGTTCATGTACCTGAAAAAATTAACAAAATACATATACATAAATCAATATATCTGATGTACTTCATAGACTATACATTTTTATCATCAACTTTACGCACAATTATAGTCGCATGAAGAAAACCTTTTCACTTTTACGCGTCTTGTGCGCCGAGGTTAAAGTTCACACACAACTCACGCGATATACCTATACCTACCATAATCAGTTGAAATCAGCCTCTTTGCATTTTTTTTTTCAAGAAAAACCCTAAATTAGGATACTGATTTTGCCAAAAAGAATTGATCTATGGAAAAAATAACAACAACAAATTCAATACCATTCCCACTTACATTTTCTATCTCTCCAGTTCCCGGTTTATGCCATGTTTCTAGTTTAATTTCAAATGAATCCTTCATGTAATTTGGCATCTGAAACAATTGGGTAAAAACAAAAATTAATCAGACACAATATAAGTTACATAGCTGTCCTCAAAACCATATTCGGGTACAGGTATCCATTATCATCAGACACAAATTTAGAGCGAATTCATATGATTCTTTCTGATTTTATTGCATTTTAAGAAAGAACTTTTACATACAAAATAACCATTTCTGCTACACTTGAATATTTATGTATTACAATTACGTGTGCTTTTATTATCATACTACAATTTGGCAAATGTTTTCGTGATGATTGTATATGTTTGTGACTGTATTCGCAATAAGCTCTGTGAATTTTAATTTAAACAGAGCAAAATTTACAGGAAAGATTAAGGAAAACAAGGGAAGTAACATGAGCTTGATTTGGTCAAAAACCGTCAAGTGGTTGCTCCAGAAAACACAAAAAACCAATATTTTCAGAACATTGTTGAGCTAGAAAATGATGTCAGTCATTACTATGCAAGTGCGCGCGCGGGTAAACAAAACACATCCAAAGACATTACATGTATATATATATTGCTTCAAAAGCCACTTGTGATGCTTTCAGACCAAAGAAATTAATTTCAAGCTTTAATATCTTAGATTCGGACAGGTAATGGCTGCAGTGATAAAAAAAACCTGGAAAAAAGGGGTCGGGTGGATGGGAAGATGTCATCAGAATGACATGATATTCATGATGTAAACTTTAACCGGCTAGTCTTATATAGGCAAGAATATCCTGGAAGGGGCAATTTTAGAGCAGAAATTTTACAAAAGGTCTACGGAAAAAGGGTTTCAAGCCTACGGAAAATGACAAGATAATCATGATAATATATGGGAAAGAGAACATACAAGGGGGTATCAAAAAGTTTTAAAGATCACCAAGAAGAAATACAGCCAGGAATATAATTTTATCATGTGACCCATTATATCTTTACATAGCCAATGTGCAAAGTAACACCTTCCTCCTACTTAAAACTTAAAACTGACGCTACATTTATTTTTGCGCAAGACGAGCTGAGCGCAAAAATTGTGAAATTAAATGTAGCGTGAAATATACCACTTATAAAGTAGGTTGTTATGATGATGACAAGGGCCACCAGGGATTTATATCCTCTGGAAAAGGCACAATATTAATGCCGGTATTATTACTATTACGTGTGTAAAGAAAAAAAAAACTTACTGAAATAACAGTTTTACAGTATGGATAGGCATTCCATGCCTCTTCATGAAATTCTAAGGAGTTCTTTGGAGCCAATTTCCGTACCCATGTGGGCACTTTCCTGCAGAAAAACAAAGAATAATATATGTACAAATGTTCAGTACATTCAAATCGCATTTACAATCAAATTAATATTGAAGTCATTAAAGTTCCTACAAATCAAATCTGTATAGTCCGCATGACGAGAGCGTGTGCAACTATGCAATGATCGATAGCAAAAACGGACTGTGGGCATCATCACACAAACATACAAAACTTTGTTGTCCACCAAACAACCTGGATAGTGTTTACACAGAAATTGGCGACAGAAAAAGTGCCTCTTCAACACAATACCCAAAATGTTATGTCCATAAAAGTCAAATTCATGTTGGCTGATTGCATACTAATTCGAACTTGTAATTAAGTTTTGCACTAAAGAGGTACTTTTAGCAGGGAAGAGAATGATGTGACCTGAGGTGATTTGCAATTTTAAGCTGAATCAGCTGATTTCAAATAGAAATTAACTCTTTCTGTCAGTGAGCATATATGGTACCACCAGCCAAAATTGGTTCAAAATTAGTGCATTTAATCATGTTTAGGTCTATATACTATTTTTCACTTTTATTACATTGAAAATGCAAGAGAATTTCCAGAATTTTTTTTTGACAAATCTTGCATTCTAATAAGCTTGAACTGTAATTGGTTGAAAAATTGCCACATGACAGCTGCATTCCAGAGTTTTCCGAATGGACTTTGAAAAGCTCTGTATATTACGCTTACTACAAGGTACAAAAGTAGTTATAGGAATGTTACGTGCCATAGACATGGATAGCAAAATCTAGCTATCCGTTTTCTGTAATAAATAGCAAATATTTCAAAAACACTTGAAAGTTTGTGCTGTAATTGCTCAAACTAACAAAGAATATTGTCACTTTTGAATGAACATAATTCAAAATTTAAGTAGTTGGTACATGGATGGGTATCTTTTTCTTTAAAATCAGTATTTTTATGAATGGTACTTTATATTTCCAAGTGGCACATGCATACGTACCTGTCAAAACTTGAGAGTCCCTGCCTAGTTAGGATGTACTCACTTAGTAAGAACTTGTCTTATCGGCCTACAAAGCTATAATGAGACGTTACATAATAGCTTCACTTTTTGAAAGCCTACGTGGGGTGTTCACTAAGTTCATGGCTTGAGCTATAAGGAGATGAGCTATGCTGTTTTCATTAATATGTTGTGTTGTTGACTTTGATTGATGACCATCTGGAAAGTTTCACGTAAAAACCTGTTTCCGTTTTTATTTTACAAGTACTTAAAACTTGCTAGTTAGACGTTTCTAAACTTAGAAATGAGCATTAAAAATCGATAGAGCCTAAAAATAACCATCATGATACTAAAACTCCCAAATGAATTTAATCCATATAACTTTTTTGAAATCAGCAGCTAACTTCTTTTCATGTTATTTTAAGGAGTAATCTTTTTCAAGTGTTGTCACCTGTCTTTGTTGAATTCGTTGGAGCTAGCATCTGGAAGTGAGATTTTCAGGTTAATGCATGTAAGTAAAGTTTGACATTTTGTCTGATTTTATGGTAAAAATCAACTCTCAGAAACCCCTAAAAGGCAAGTTTTAAGTTTCTGTAAAACAAAAACAAGTATGAAACTTTTCAGGTATTCATTAATTAAGTTGAACTGCATGTATCCATATTAACAAACATTGCATAGCTCATCTCTTTCTACCACAGGCCACAAACTTATTTGTAATGTACTTAATGGGGCCATTAGGCAAGTTCAGCATCATCCCCAAACTTTTCCCCAAACATTTCAAGATTTTTACATTATTTGAAGTATAAGGACTTTTGATAACAACATGCAAAGTTTCATTGTCAAATTCAAATCCTATATATCAAAATATTTAGATTTTCTTTTATTTTTAATTATCGTTGCCGA
>JXSR01S006705.1:74316-85515 GCA_000969725.1 Ophiothrix spiculata
GTTTTCTGGGGTTGAAGTTCCAACCTCAACGGTTTTGAAATCTGCATATGTTCATACACTAAGTAAGGGCATAAAATGAAATTTTTGAGCGTTAGCTAAAATTCAAGTTTTTTGAATGGAAATTTCAAAATCTGACGACGTCACGTCTATCTCCTAGGCAAGATTTTAACAAAGAAAGGGTGCAAGACTTGAAAATGATTGCTCTTTCAAGTAGCATGAAAATAATTGGGCTGCAGATTTCAAAAATGACAGGAAGAAGATGAATATTGGAGTTTTTGGTATCTAAAAAGTAATTTTTTATCGATTTTTAATGCTTAATTCTAAATTTTATAATCCTTTAAAAGACAAATTTCAAGCTTCTGTAAAATGTAAACGAAAGCAGATAGATGAAACTTCCAAATATTGATCAATTGAGTTGCACTGTACTGTTGATATTGATAAAAACTGCACAGCCCATCTCCTTCTTAGACCACAAGTATTTTGAACATCCGTCGTATTTTTCTGTTCTTATCCCCAGTTAGCGTTGTCGTACCAGCTACGGTAATCCCTTTTGTGATTGTAAGTTGTATGATATTTTTGACGTGTGTTGTTCATCAGATACGGAAATCAAGTGTATTATGGGATGTAGGAGAACCCTTCATTTGGAGGCGGCAGGATTTTGCAATGAATAGAGTAAGTTTTTGTAGCAGTAACAGATATTATAAAAGGAGATTTCCAATAAGGAGGCTATTTTTAACCACCTTTTAAATCAACGCGTGGGTAATCTGATTTAGTTATCAAAACTACCCGTATCTTATTCGTTATATGCGTACATTGACAAAACAACAACTTTGCGTTATAAAAATGATGAAAAAGTCCTAAACGAGAGCGACGCAGAGTGACATACATGTTCACCAAGAAGCCTATAACCCTCATGTTGTTGACGTCCATTGAGGTTTATATGGGGCTTTATAATTTCAAAGCTAATTTGGACTTTAAATTCTTATTCCATGCTCATGATGAATTTTTTCATAAAAAAAGAAAATTCGTATTTTGGGCATATCACATTTAAAAGAGTGCTACGGAAACTTTCGTTTTTAATCTCGTAATCAAATGCATATATATATAATTATCATTTTATTTCGTTCACTTAGGAATATAGTGGATATTTTCGAACTGTGGAAAGAGAAATATTCGATGATTTATTAGAACTGGCCGTGAATTCCGTTTTACAGAGCCACATGTCCTGTGCAATTGGGTGTATACGTCCTGTGACCACTCCACAACTACAGCAATCAATTACAAGTCCATCTAACCGTTCTTCTTTACCTCATCAGTTTATGCGCACTGACAGCACTGATAGCGGATTTCCGAACACGCCGCTTTTGAGTCCTACACAATTTAAATTCCAAGCTGCAGTCGATTCTGAGTCTTATGACGATGTTTTTGGTGAAAACCATGATAACGTCTACAGAAGGGCCAACGATAACGGTAGTGTTAGTAGCATTCGAAGATACAATGTATATAAAGGACCGTTTGTCGTTAACGCGCAACAAACGAAAAACGACCCATACAGCAAACTATCCGAAATTGTTTCCGACCATCAAAATCAAACGAATCCTAATCTGATTTCATTTGAACATGAAGAATCAAATTTCGCTGGTATGTCAAATGACTTACAAGCTTTAATTCCTGAAACCAAACATTCTGATTTAAGTAACAAAGGTAAAGGTATTTCTAACATGGTTGTGGACAGTTATACTAAAATGTCTCAAATACCAATTTATGATGATTCTTGTACTTCTGATTACACAAAACACAATTTCTTAAAGCTTGACGACGCAAGCTCATATCTAAGAGATACGGATACATTTCAAAATAATCTTCAAGATACTTATTTGAAGATGCCAATAACACATGAATGTAAAAGTTACGCGCGAGAACCATCATCTGCAAAATACGACTTTGATAAGCAAACTGCTGAAGATACAGGCCAACAGTTAAGCATACCCCACAAATTAGATAATGGTGTAAATAAACCCGTGGTTTCAGATCTTACCACTTCATCAGCACCTTACTCAAAAATGTTAAGCTTTTCTGAAATGTCTACACCTTGTTTGACAGAAAACATTCCTTCCAACAATGCTAGCTTGAAATTATTGGATCTTCATAATAATGCACGAACAACACCAGTAGAAAACATTGGGAAAGCACACAGATACCTCGAACAACCATATTCAAAAATGGCGGACCTGACAACCATCATCCAGACAAATCCTCATGATGTAGAAATTATCTCGAATCCGTATTTACAAGTGGAATCACTAACTAAATTATCCTCGGATGTAAGCTTGAAGAAAAAGATAAAAAACAATCTTAAAGATCATATGGTGGCATTACCTAATCAAAGCGAAGATTACGTGGAGTCATTTACTTCTTCCATCTTGTCTCCTTCAATCCAACGTGAGTACGAAGCAATGGATCAACGACATTTGATTCAAAGATCCGAAGACCCAGGAATTAAGCATTCATCTCAGTATGATAAACGGATAAAGCAACATGACAATCTGCAGTTGTTCGGTGCCAAAGATAATTCACAATATTCAACATTTCATCCGCAAACCAAAGGAAAAGAAACTGGAGCGCAGCCGTATCAGACCAATTGTGCCTCTAAACAACTTAATCCATTGGCCGATTTTGAAACAGAATCTAGTATGATGATACCTAAACCAAATTACACACAAATGTCGGATATTCCAAAATGGTGTCATGATCCATTCATGATGCCAGTGTCAAAGGCAGTGACTAGTCCAATATCTACATTAAGCTCTGGTTTAAGTTACACACCAAGAAGCTTCAAAAGCCGTAATACCGAAGGATACGTCAAGTTACCTGAAGACAATTTCAAGGAATCAAACTTGATAAAATCTGACATAGGACAAAAATCAGAAGACATGTATCCAAATCCCTGTGCAGTACAGCAAAAGAAATCTAATGATCTAAAATTAACAAAAGACAGATACTTTAGACATCAAATGCACGGAGATCTGCCTGATATTCCAGATATGTCGATGTTTCTATCAAACGATTGTCAATCCATTCCTCTGACAGCAGTAAAAGAAGGCAAAGACTTTACCGTCGAAAAAATTCCTCTGCTACCGACGACATCATATCCAAACAGAGAGAACAATTTTAATCCGTATACAAAGATCCGTGACTTGTTTCGGTTACCTAAATTAACACAGCGCCATCAAACTCAAAAAGGAAAAGATATTTCTGAAGAATATAAACCAAACGGTGGGTACGTTACGACATCGAGTCCAAACATGGCCACAGAAAATCTGCCATATCGTAAATAGTAACAAACAAGATACTCGATGCTTTTTCAATTACACATAAAGATAGCTTTCATACATCAATATCTGAAGCCATTTTACTCACCCATTGGCAAAAAAAAATCTTATCAAGTCTGACGAATAAATTGTATTATACAAGCGTCATATTAAGCCACTACATCAATTCGTTTGTGATGAAACGACTGAAATTGGTGCAGACCGTTTTTTATTTTATCCACCATACGCGCCATTAGGAGAGATGAACAGACATGCAGGGATCCATACTCTTAATTGAAAGATCATCTGCATTTTTACGTTTCAAGTTGAAATTTGTATAGATAGAATAATATTTGAAGTAATCATACACAGGTGAATAAATATTCTTGGAATGAGAAATAAAGTTTCAGTGAGTGAATTAAATAAAAATGTTGATCTGAAGATTCAATTAATTATTTTTATTCGTTTTTTTTTTTTTTGTCCACTAATTACACCTTGCTACTTATCTACTACGTAACTGTCTATTTGCATGTCTGTATATTACTATAATGGTATATTAGGTCGTGCTTTTGCAAACTGGAAATGTGAAATGTGAAATGTACACTGAAAAAAAAATGAAACAAGAAACAAGATCTGGGCAATCAAAGACAATTGTACACCTGCCTAATTACACAGCTATGTGACAGTGATTTGTCAACTGTCCGTTAAGATACTTAACAATTACCTCGATATCAGATTCGCGTCCGTTCATTCACCTATCAGCGGGATGTCTCGCTTAAATACAGGAAAAGTAATTGGCATCGAGTTCTGAGATAAGAGCATGGCTTTTGTGAAAATGACAATGTGAAGAAGACGGGCGAAATAGCCCAAGGTAGTGTGTCATGGTAAAATATAACATCAAAGATAGCATTGGAGACGTAAGGGTAATTTATATCCAAACCCGAATGGTTTAGCCAAAACAGTCCGATCAAACAACATAAAATACTAACTTTGGAAATTAAGATACCCACCCATAACCTAATTGTAGACAGTATGTCTATTCAAATATCCGTTTCAAATGCTTCGTTTTTCTTTATAAATGTTTACAAATCGTAATTAACAAAAGAATTATCGAATTAATCTTACCGCACAATGAGACCTGTCAAAGTATGGGATGGGCTATAATTGTCTTCTACAAGGAAAATCAAAAGCAAAGAAACCAGGACTATTTGTTTTTGCTTTCGCTCGTGCAAACATAAAGGAATTGTTACAAATACCTCTCTATTGTTACTTATTGACTTCAATGAATGAAATCAGTGTTGGGATAACAACAATTTTACAAAAGCTTGCAAAAATACATTGTTATGCATTTGTATACAAAACATTTGAAATAAGTTAGTATCTCCAACAGAAAACAGGAAAAGAATATTTCTAAAGAATCAGAATAATGCTGCTGCATAACGCCATCGAAACATTTAAAGGAACCTAGACACATTAATATCGAGCCAGGGTTTTCAACCATTGGCCAAGAAAATGGCAGTCACGTTAAGCCATTGGTCCCCTGTACGAATAGATTCTTTCATGGGGTATGCATTTCATGCAAGTACAGTGTATATTGATTGATTGATAGAATAATCTAAGAAGAATTTCACACGTGTCAGGTTACGCGGTTGTAATGACACAAAAACAAAACAAACAAAAAACAACGACAAACCCATAGAGATAAGCAGACATACAAAGCTTCATTATGCCACCGAAATAAGACACCGTAATAGAAAATCAGCCGCATAATCATCCCGCAAAAAAGAAGAAATCCCGGAACCTCATGCTTTTTCAACTACATAAAGATGACGTAGATGCATAAACATCTCAAGCCAGGTTATTCCCCCACTAGCAAAGAAAAAACATGAAAGGCGAAAGAATCCCATATCAACTGTAACGAATAATACAAGCGTCAGATTACGCCTCTACTACCTTTGTAACGAAACGACGGAAATTGATACAGCCGTTTTTGTTATTTTATCCATCATACACATCATTAGGAGAGATGAGCTGATATGCTAGGATCCATACTCTTAATTCAAAGAACATCTGCATTTTTACATTTTGCAAGTTGAGATTTGTAGATTTGTATTGATAGAATAATATTTGGAGTGATCATATGCAGGTGAATAAATATTCTTGGAATGAGAAAAAAGTTTCAGTGAGTGAATTAAATAAAATGTGAATCTGGAGAAACAGTTTATAAGATAAATCCTCTCTGTCAGTTCGTCTGTCTGTCTTTATGATTTACCTGCTTGCTTGTCTGTTTCATAAAGTTTTCTCTGAAAGAAATAGAAGGCGGTTGTAGGTAAACAATAATGAAAATAAACTACCCCATGCATTTGAAAAAAAAAAAGGATCTTGAGGTACTATTTCTTCTTTTGCCTATCTTTTAAAATACCTGCCTGCCGAGTGATCATAAATTACCACAGCTACGAGGCCATCATACCTTTAGCATGTTGTGCTTAAGGTATTTGAAATCGCATATTTTTGCACAACGGAAATTAAACATATAAAATGCATACTACTTGCTTATCATCAGTTTTTTTTTTTATTATATAGCTAGTGCCTCGGATGATATATTTTGTAGCTAAAGGGGCAATGTTTATTACTGAGGTTTATTATACCTGTTATTAGTAATTGAAATTTTAAAATGTCTAAGACCAAAGTTGCACGCTTTATCGGAGAATGAGCGTTACAGATTATGGCATACTATTGACTGTAAACTTTAATTTGATACACCATGTAGTTTTATCACAATCTGAAACAAGATCTGACTAATCATGAGACGCAGTTAATTGAAGCAGCTTCGCACAACTATAATACGCCGGGGAAGTAGTGACGTCATAATTTATGTAAATCACCCAACACGTGCGTTTTGGACCCAAACAAACGGGGTGGACAGTTTTGCCACACGTTAAGTCTATGATGAAAATAGTCAGACTCCTATTTGATACCATAACATTCGTCTAAAACAAAAATAAGGGAAAACATGCAGACCTGCTATGCTGAAGGTTGTGATCACAAGCCAGGACGGGACCCCTGCCGTTAATTTTTGTTTTCCAACCGAGAAAAATCAGTCTGATTTGTATGTTTACGTATGCCCATTCCCACAATATCATTGTCATGTTCTAAGTTATCTATGTTTTTTATGAATCCTGTATGTATGATATTGTGAATAAAGTGATTTGATTTGATTTGATTTGAAACTGGACAACGCCATTCAAAATGTGCATTCATGCATTGAATGTCTCGTAAGCCATAACGCGTATAAAGCCATGTTTCCACTGTTTCATATTGCAATGAACGATTAGATCATTCAATTTATTCATGATTATTTCATATTTGAATGAAACTTTTGTCATTCAAATTTTACAGGCATCTAAATTAATGTTCACTCATAATGTACAATGACTTTTTCTATTCAATGTTGCATATTTGCACAGATATCTAGCGATTAATTTGGAGCTTTTGCATACGTGAATTGAACTTTTCTGATTTCCCATTCACTTGCGTGTTTAAGATTCTCATCCAAAATATCAGATTGCGCAAGGGGTAAACGATGAAATTGAACCGTTTACACGTACATACCTAATGGAATTTATGAAGAAATACGGTGAAAAGGCCGTATTTCAACGATTGATTTCGTATGAAATGGAAAAACACACGGTTCAAATTGGTTAGATAGAAAGAGTAAAGCTCCTCTTAGTGTTTATATCTTAAAACACTGTAAAATAATCAGTTACGTTGCCCTCTATTGACAAGTGTCAAAAAGAGTTAGATGCTGGAGCGATGGATGGATGGATAGGGGGCGGAATGTCTCACTATTACACTTCTTTACCATGTTTATTCATAATCATTGATTAATCGACTTGTTTTTCACATAATTAACAAAAGAATAGTATATCTACGTTTGCATATACACCGTAATTCAGTACGGTACACTAATACTAATTAAATTTTAGCGCTCTCGTTTTCGTATACGAAAACGCGAACGGAATCTGCGCAATCTGTCTAATATGTATGATCAGTGGACATAATCATTTGTTTGGAATCATTTGTTTGGCACGTGTTGGGCTAATTATCATAAATGTGACGTCACTAGTTTCCCGGCGTATATCAAATGACTGCTTGACTGACATGAAGTAAAGATATAGAACAATTACCTTGATATTAGATTATCCGTCGGCGAGAGGTCTGCATTAAGGCTCTGTCACACCTCACCGTATAGAGCACAAACGTACGAACAACATACAAAAGTTCCACATACTGAACGTGTGCGAAACGGACCACCACCGTATGGATATCGAGCGTATGCATAACGGACAAACCGTATGGATAACGTATTGAACGAACACATGACGAACAACAACGTATAAACCCAAACAATAGTGGGATTAAGTACGTTAGCCGTACGTTTGGCTCTACACGGTGATGTGTGACAGGACCTTAAACTACAAGAAAAGTAACTGGCATTGCGTTTCAAGATAAGAGCATCTCTGTTGTGAAAAAAGCAACGAGAAGAAGATGGACAAAATAGCCCCAGGTTTTTTGTTGTTGTAATTCCATGGAGTAAACAGATAAGATGGCTTAGATACTTCATCCAGAATTCTCACATTTCAAATGCAAACTAATGGAAAATTAAGTTTAATTGATGGTACTCTTAAGAAACTACGTAAGTTAGTATAATCTAACGTGAAACATATCCATGGAGAAAAAACCTTATGAGGTTCAAGCAAACGTATGATCTAACACCAATATATGGTACATATTTTTGAAATCAGATGCATGCACGTGAATAACTACAAAATCAGGCAACATGATATTAAAGATATGTCATTAATTTGTATCAAATATGTTACACCTATGACGGTTGTGAATGAAAATAAGGGTGTTAACATTGAAAACGTCTCGATCATCATGAACATACCCACGATACCATTCAAACAAAAGAAAGGGAATTTATTCAAATCCAGATACAAATACCATTTCTTGTTTTCTATACCTAAATTTCGAAAGCATTGTCAAACTCAAAGAGGAAAACATATTTCTTAAGATCCAGAATAATTCAACAAGACATGACCACGCTCAGTCTTATAATCACGGCTATATCGCTGTAATCAAAAGATGCAAATAAAGAAATGCTTTTCAACAGTATAAAGATAGCCCAGATACATCAATATCTCAAGCCAGGTTATTCAACCACTGGCAAAAGGAGTCGTGTATCATCTGAGACAAATGACACAAGCATCAGCTTACGCGACCGTACATCTACTCGGTTGTAATAAAACCGATAAAAGACAAACCCGTTGTTATTTTATCCGACATGCAAGGGTTTGCATTTTAAATTAAACAAACAGCTACATTTGGTTCGGAGAAATAGAAATTTGATTAACATGATTAATACATGAAAATAATTATGTACCGATTGGCAAGATTTGAGTCAGTCAATAGTGTATAACTATTCCCCCTAAAAAACCGTTCTATAAAACAAATATTGACTGCTCTTTTATTTTGGCAATAGTAAAAACTGTTTCCCTCATTGATCATGAGACCATTTCTCAAGATCACGTCGGGGCAATAGTTTCAATATTGCCCTCATGAGCAGTCAATATTTATGTAGTACAAATGTAATTGATTGCTTGCTTGCTTGCTCACTTACCTTTTACTTAATTGATTTTGCCCTTACTTTTACCATCTACTCACTCACTTATCTTCCAAGATCTTATCTTATATTATCTTATCTCATTTGCTTTTCTATTTCCCTTTTCTTCTTTTGGATCCACATACCTGTATTAACGAAAACATGTTTAAGGCATTTGAAACGCATATTTTGCACGACGGAAATTAAAATTGTGAAATGTTTACTTGCTTACGATATTTTCTATCTATAGTAACTCAGTTGAGATGAATACCTTAAGGGACAATTTTTATTACAGGTACCCAGACTTCAATATCATGAATTGAGACATATAGGGCATGAGTTATACGCGTATAATTGATATAAGGGCATGACATCAGTTCCGGCTGTTTTGTATGTAGTGCAATATTAAATAGTTCATAAAAAGGTTATAAATGCTCATATAAATGGGTAAGAGAAGATGGAAATTAAGGATAAAAATAATAAAATGCTAGACAAGAAACAGAGTTAAAAATACCTGAAGATATTACAGGTTCGTACAAAACATAAATTAACAAAGATGTACTCTATCTCAAATTATTTAAAATCCTCATAATTTAAGTAATATTTTGTTTTCTATAATCTTGAAATTTTCTAATGTGACAACAATCAAGATTGTCAATCGTCAACCAGTCATTTCGTAAAAGACATGTCGACAGCATACAGCAGATATTCAATGAGAAAATAATAAAGATATTGTGAAGTGGTATTTGTGGGTAAATGCGTGTGGAGGTGATATTTTGGAGAGAAACACCAACAATTCCTTTAGTATATAGTAATCGTGTTTATACTATAATCAAATTGTGATAGAAATGACCCCACTCAAATCCAAGTGTAGCTTAAGGGTGAACTGCCCATTACTGTAACCCCTTTTTAAGACTTTCATACAATGCAAGAGTTCTATACGAAATTTATCATGCAATTATGCTTTTATTGCCACAGTGTCTGGAAGTGGATTGATCAACAATAAGGGCCATATATTTATGCATTTGATACTTTGAAATCACAACGTAGCCAAACTGAGTACGATCGTAATTTATTTCTTGCTTAATACGATAATGAACATCTTGTTAAAAATGAAATTAAGTGGTTTTCTCAGAGATGCAAAATCTGCATTGATTTTCTTTAAAATTTATTATTTGGTAAATGTATTTGTGCTTATAATGAATCAAAAATAAAATAAATAGGTCACCGTGCTTGTTTTTGAGATACAGACATTTCAAAGAGTACACATTTTCCCCAAAATTCAAAATTCACACGATTTACCACACAAACTATAGGGAAAGCGCCAAAGAGTCGATCATTATGTGCTTGTAAAATAATAAATGCTCCATTCGATTTCGTAATTTTTATATATCTTAAAGCATTTTTTGCGCACTTCAAAATACTGAAATAAAAAATAGAGTCACTGAGTTAGTTTTCAAGAACAATGACAAAAACGGGCATTTTGCAATAAAATCTGATAACTTTGATGGCACATCTGCGTCTGCATAATTTCCCGCGTATATATGACACAGCGATGCGGCGCGTGATTATCCAAACGCGTCCCAAGCAACTGCATCTCTGGGAAATCCCCCTAAATAAAGATGCTTTAGATACATTAGAGAAGATGGACATTAAGGCTACGGTTCTTTTTCAACAACGAGATGATATTTTCACAGCTGTATTTTGCATACACTCTAAGAAATTTCCCGTAAATTTTACGGTAAAATCGCTGGCAATTCGGTTGCCAACACTTTACCGTAAAATTTACAAACTTTGCCGTAAATTATTATACGGTATTTTTACATGTGGCTGTTTATTTTACTGTATTTTACCGTTAAATCATATTTTTAAGGACTTTTCCTACCTGTTTCAAAGCATAGGTGGATTTTGACACCAGTTTTCAACTTAAAGTCGGATGATTTTTAGTGTCAAAATAAGCATCCCTATTCTCAAGAACAAGGCATGTTTGCAGATTGCCACACCAAGGGAAAATATGCAGGCTTAGTACAATAACTACAGATATATTTTATATTTAGTGTATATTTTCTGTGGTGTCAAATTGTCTTTTTTGCTATTAATTTACGGAACTTTCCCGTTTTTTCTACATATTTAAGGTAAAATACCGTAAAAAGACGGTCATTGCATTAAATAACTAATATATGCCGTTAAGGGCACAGTTAACCCCTCATTTTCTGAAATATT
>JXSR01S006706.1:31026-45429 GCA_000969725.1 Ophiothrix spiculata
AATATGCTATCATTACCAGTGAAAATGATATTTCTAAAAAAACACCTAACCTTAATGATGAAATTCCAGTCACACTGTAGTAAAAATATTAGGTCTTGTCACACTGAGATAATGGTAAAGATTCAGTCATACTGAATTGCTGTATTGAAAAGGCTGGTCAAATGTTAGCATATCAATGACAACCAACCGAAAAAAATTGCATAGGTGTCTTGAACGGACTTGGGTTTGTGAGAATTTGTATTTTTATCAGAAGAAAGTTATTGATACGTGCATGTAAAGTTAAGTTTATTTTGAATTATAAAATATGACAAATAAAATGTACACTGTGCTGAGATACGGTAAGTAAACCTGGGCACATACCTTAGCTGTTTTATGCAGTGGTACAACATTTCTCCAACTGATGATCCAATGAAATTCAAATTGTCCTGGCATAAGCTTTTAATTACTATATAGTACGGCACAACTGCCATGTTGATCATTTGTGATATCATGACTTTCAATAATCCATATATCATAAATGTGTATTAACAAGGGTTAAAGTCTTTCAATATGTTTATGGGAAGAACAGGTCAATGAACATGAATTGTCATATTGAATGTTCACTCAAAGTCGATCTGCACAATTCAAGCATGCAAAATGAGTTTCAAAAAAGTACAATTCGAGTACAAAATTGAAAAATCATAAATTCACAAATGGAAAAATGTCTAAGTTTGAAAAAGTACACTTTTAGTACATCACAAAAAGTGGAATAAATACTAAGTTCAAAAATAGCACATTTTAAGTACATTTTTCAAATTGAAAAAAAAATCTTAAGTTCAAAAATATTACAATTATGTACACAGCTTAAAAGTCGAGTACAAATTTAGTACATTTCTGTTACACATTTACAGAGATCATTGTGAAAAAAGTAATTTTCGAGTACAGCAAAAATGCACTACAAAAGTACTTTTTCTGATATGAGTACATTTTTAGTACGATTATAGCACATTTTGAGTACATCTTAACTGTACTCGAATTTTACCAGGGTAGTAAGTTTTTTAAATTGTTGCGATTTTTGCAAAGTCCCTCTGAATCCTATTGGTATGGTTGATTCATCTATGTTGCAATAACCATATTTGCACTCTTTATTCATATTCTTATGGTGGAGGTTAACTATTTAGTAAGTACATTTGCTCTGTGTGATAAAAATATGCCATGTTAGGACAAATCCATGTGTATGACTTAATGTGAGTAGAACATGTACGGTAGATATAATAGGTATGCGGGAGAACGGTTCAACATAAGATGGATATTTTTCACTATTGCAAAGTAATTGTCATTGAATGTTTATATTTTTATATCTTAATATTTATTAGTTTTGTAATATTTTGTTAGCTTACAATAATTTAACGTCGCATCATTCTAAAGGTCGTTGCAAAATACAACTTAATAGATTAATTAAATGGAAAGGGGAAAACAGCAAATAAAATTTGTTTATATAGTACCACATATAGTATATTAATCCAAAACGTTCCACATTTTGTGTTTATTTGTTTTGTTCTGGTTTGGTTTGTTTTAGTTGAATTTGGTTTGGTTTGATTTGGCTTTAATATCTTGATCTTTGTATACTAAGGTAAGGCAAGTGCTTAAATATGATCCGTACTAGATTGCATTCACGTTTTAACGCAAGGTGAGTTTAATATTGCTAATTGCCGGAAATGGTTTACGGTACGCCGTCCATTGTGGGTTGCCTACTTATTCAATCTGCTAATATTGAAGAACAGTAAACACAGCTACTTCTTACATCACCCTTTTATGTACGCTTTGCTTGGTTTCAAGTACTTTTTCACTGTCATTTTACATATATTCCTTGCCGTTATTTTGACTAGACATTATGTCGTTTTAATCTGGAGATCCACGTTTTGCAAACAGGACTTCGCTTATTGTGATTTGTTTTGCCTTCTATGACATCGAGTGTCTACAAAAATTGTATTGTATTGATATCTAAGTCAAAACTATATAATGGTGAATCATATGAAGAAGAACAAGAAAGCAAAGACTAACATATCGCAAACTATATAAACCCTCTTTTCATAGTCAGCACGCATTTTGAATTATAAATGTTACATAGGCTAAGAATAATTTCATCATATGGAGGGAGTAAAACTTTACGAAGCAAAATGAGCGAAGAGAATGGAGCACTTGCTCTGGGGCCCTCGCTCTATGACGGGGGTCCATGGGCCCGGTTAAGGGTCCTAGTTGAACTCGAGGGGACGAAGTCCTCGGAAGGAGAGGAGATAAAACCAGGAATGTAGTGACTTCCAACACCCCAATGTTACAATCGGGTTAATCCTGCTTAAATATATAGATAGACACATAAAAGAAATATCGCTCTAGATTTGTGTTACTTTCAATTTTGTACTTTGGTAAAGTGAACAAATAACACTTTTTTATCTAAGTGAATACAGCTGTGGCGCTAGTAAGCCATGATTTTGGCCTCATCGAAAAAGATACGTCAAATGCTCGGGTTTGGACGCATTCTATTCATTATCAATAGTTATACTGATTTGGGAGCATGCATTGTATTGACTTTCATCTCCATCCTCATTGGATATTAAATTGGAAAAACATGATGGCAGGTTTCATTAGTATCACTTACATCGCATACATATGCAGACAGCAGACAAATTAACCGGAACTATGGCAGGATAAAGTTAACCATGGACAATATTAAACCTCATGGCCTAGGCATAAGATAATTCGATCAATTGCAATTGTACCTTTAATTTGCCCTGTGTCTTATAGCCGACACAACAGAAAAAAAGAAAATGAAATCATTTTTTTAAAAACACGCTGGTTTAACTCCTCATTCAAAACATGACTGTACCACTTAATGTTTAAAGATCTATCTCTAAGGTTTTTCATTTCTTTTAATTACCAAATTCATTAAATTTTAATTTTTGAAAGTTTTAAAGATGCTTTTTTACGTTTTTCCGACTCATTCCGGACATCTAAATGTTATTAGACCAAACGTTTACGACATAATCAATTTGTTGATACCCTAATCAATGTTGACGATTCCCGACAGCCCTTGTATTTTATGTAAGTTTGAACATTTGTCGAGGTTTTACCGGGATTTTCACTTTTATAATAATGTGCCTTATTTACTATTGAGGTTGTGTAATTTGCTGTCTTTACTCAGTGAACAATCAATTCTCGGAAGCCTCCTAATGACTAGTTTCATAAATATGACAACATGAGCAGATATTCCCAAGCAATTTTTCAATATTTTCATCATCCACTTGAACTACATAGCATATAATCAAAATTGCGTATCTCTTAAAACATGGGCCAAGAACTTATTGAACAGCCTCGTTTCGTCGTATTTGTTCAAACACGCGAAGCCTGGGTTCATTAAGTTATCAGCCAATATTCTAAAAATCGATGAAATACTTTCACAGTATCAAAATAATGGGTTGTTTGTTTAACCTGTTAAAGGAGAAATATCCCTTTAGACCAATTTATTGGAACACTCTACATACAGACGTCTGTAACGTCTGTAACGTCTGTATGATGTATATCATTTCAATTTTTTGGCGTCATATAAGGCAACAGCGGCCATCTTGGATCCTTTAAAATTGACAATAATAACGATCGTACCTTAATATCTCCAATAACCAATTTTGATGTAATAAAAGGCAAGTTACAAGTGTTAATAATAATTATACAAAAATGAATATGAATTAGGATTAGCCTATTTGATGAACAGGAAGGTGGCTGTTGTCATGGAAATGGAAAACGATAATTATTGTTTCTGCATTTTGACTTTTGACTTCTTCACTGGTCCCCATGCCATTGTCGGAAATAAATAATTGTAGTTCAGATTAAAGTCTGTTTTTTAATGTCCTGCAGTTAGGTGCGGCTAAGACTTTTAGTTTTCTTAGATATAAGGATACGAGCGTCAGTACTGACAATTTTAAGAATCCAAGATGACGCTTACCATGGCAACGACTTACATGACGCACAATATTAAGCGCGTTTTTGAAGGACAACTACCTAGCATTCATATTATGTAAGTTTTCATCTTGTTTAGGCTTTCGCCAAGGAAACCCAGCTTGGTACTTGGTACCAAGCTAAAGGAAGCTTATCTTCAACAGGACTCCAAGATGTTTTTAAAATTCAGTTTTGAATGCAGGAGGAAGACCGGAGTACCCGGAGAAAAACCTGCGGATTAGTGTACATCATTATGGCATAACTTGTCAAATACACCCATTAATTGGTCTAATGGAGTGTTTCTCCCTTGAGGCTTATTGTTAACAAATTTTGAATGTATTCTTAACTTACAAAATTAAAAATTGACAATAATGCCCGTTCTTATCCTGCAAATAAAATTATGTGTATCGTTGTTAATCGGTACACAAATCCTGTAATATTGACTGATAGCTACTAATTGAAATGTATTCAAGTAATTTGATAAACGATGATATGATTTCAAAACATCAACTAGGTTTATCGCCAAAAACCCCAGTTTTTCGATCAAATACTGGGTTTATCAACTGAAAAACTGGGTTTTCAAAAGTGAGAAACCCAATTTATCGATAAACTTAGTTTATCAGTTGATAATCTGAGTTTTTCCTAGATAAACCCAGTTTTTTAAGTGACTAACCCAGTTTATCGAAAAACTGGGTTTTTCAACTTGATAAACTGAGTTTATCAATCGATAAACTGAGTTTTTCGATAAACCCGGGTTTTCGATCGAAAAACTGGGTTTATCAAATCTAAGGCGTATACCACTAAAATAACAGCAGTCACAGGCCACATGGACAGCTGAACAGTAGCAGATATACGCGGGACTTTTATTACACAGTCATCACGGCAACGCAAGATCACGAAGACGTCGACGAGCAAGATGTAAGTTAAAAAAACATAACGAGACGTCTCTTACGTGTCTTGTGCACACACATGTGATCATACAAAATTCTGGTTGTTCAGTTACTAACAATCTTCTTTCAATTATGGTTATCACGTACACTAGGTGTAAGCAAAAAAGATAATAACAGTTTGAGACGTTTAATTTTGAGGATGCTTATAAAGTTGTATTATCACCGCATTATCGTTTTGTGAGTTTTCAAAAAAAAAACTATTTACACAACAAGCTATTATTGATCAGAATAATTGAGGTTGTGTCATTTAAAAATATGACAAACTACAGGATCGCGCTCGAAGGGAAAGAAATTTAATCAAAAAACTTCAACTTTTATTATAATGTTGTGTTCTTGGTCATGCACAACAAATTTGAATTAAGTACCTCGCGTATAAGTCCAGGTGCTAAAACAAAATTGTGCGACTAGCTGCTCAAGACTACAGCTTTGATTTAACTAGCTTGCCACACTAGGCTTAATTATAAATCATGTATTTCAATTTTCTTTTGACAATCCCTGGATCAGGCTTGACTTATATAATATGTGAGCTGCTATTACCAAAAATGAGCATAAGTCGCTGACCTGACAATCTGAGACCGCTTCTCTGTAAATTCTTCAAAATGATAATCTTAAATATGGTTAATATATAAAGTGCTTCACTTAACATGTGCATTCATCATACGTAATAAGCCTTTTTGAGGTATTGCTGATATTGCACATTAGACTGATCACGTTTTGTATTTCCCGGGTGTTATGTGAGCTCGCATCTACCGGTATTGTTTTCCACGATTTAACCCAAACTCAAATGACCCCTCTTCTTTTGTGAAAGCCATTATTAGATAAAATACAAGCACTGTGCATTCAGCATTTTACAATATGGCACTTGTTTTTGTATTTGTATTGGTGTTTGAAAAGTATTTCATAACTCTTTGTTTCCAATTAAGATTTATTCCATTATTTAGATAACCGTTACACAAGGTACTGTCAATGTACTATCATAGTTCAACGTTGTGTCCTCGGTCTTGATAAAATTACACCATGGTCTATAGATCATTCGATTTGAAACGATCAGTTAATATTGGAAAGATATTTTACATAAATAAATGATACCAAATATTTCAAATTCGAAGTTAGATCAATGAATTACCTTGATATTTCAATAATCAAATAACTGCATATGATATTTGTTTGGAAATAGATAAAATAATGTATATACTACTAATCAAATTTATTAAATGCAATTAATCGTTGTTTGAATGATTTTAACTAGCAAGTGATTAATTTTGAGTCTGATTTTATTTCATATATAGAATCTTATAATATAACTTATTACTTGTGAATGTTTTATTAACGGCAATTTTTACAGAATTGTTAAACGTTTGGTATTGTGTTCGACATATTTATGTACAAGCATTAACTGTACATTTTTAAACTTCGATCCAAGATTCGCATTACAAACTGCAAACATATTTTTGATAAAAGAGACCTGTATAGTTGTTTTGGTACCAAATATGATGCAATTACTTATTTTACAAATCACGTTGGAGAAGGATAAATAAGACAGAATAACCATTCATGAATATTTCAATGTCCTAGTCAGCGAAACAAGGTTTACAATGTTAACAAGAAGATTTTTGATTTAAGTTTTGTCCTAATAATTCCATAATGCTCATTAAGATGATTGTCTTTTGTAAAAGCTTAACCATATTTTAAGAATGCCTTTCTTTAAAACTGCATTATTACAAAACAGAGACATTTTCAAATACTTCCATTTTCAGGATCAAACTGCTTAGTATTTCATAATGTTTTTATATGGAGATTTTGCAGATTTCTATTTTCTAATTTGGATAATGTTTGTGCATTATGTCCTTTCTGGTCTTCCTTATTTCACCGGCAAGTGGGTTAAAATCCCGATAACGTTACTTTTATGCTCAAATAAAGACATCGTATGACTATATTAAACCTGCCCAGATAGGAAAATTTGTATTTACAAAGTACATCATAGCCTAATGAAGAATTGAAAAAGACATTTTGCAAAAATGGAAGAAAGGAGATTCTTAAGTTGAAAATCAATACGTAATTGACAAGAAACTATTTGATGAATTAACTAATTTTTAAAGACGTATTCGTACAGCTAGAATTACTAAAATCATTATCAGGAAGCTTGCGATACATTTTGATGTCCTACCAGTTTTTTTGCCCTTTTTCTCAAAAAGGATGTAAGCCGTTTTATAAGTCAACTTATTTTTGAATCATTGTTGACAACTGCACCAAATTTGAACTTGTTTTCCTTAGAAGCAGTGGTATTTTTTTTAAGTAATCACAAATACTTTAAGTATAAACACTCAAAACAAAAGCCATAAAGATGTCATATTTAAGAACTACCTTTGCTAGTTGCAGAGAATTATGAATATCACTAGGTACCCTTTCCGATGAGCTCAATAGCAAAATCAGAAAGATTCCAGCCGTATATAGAAAAACCTCTCTTTGTTTGCTTCAGCTTGAGTAAGTATATATTCTAATGTTTAAAATGGGAAAACGTGTTATCGGTTAAATGCATAACGTCATACCGCCTTGATATGGCCTGATGAACTCATGAATACGTTTAAGTCAAACGCTTATTTAACCCTGAACTTATCCATAAAAACTTATTCAATATAATATCAAAAATAAACATTACAATTTAAACATCTAATGACATTTGTGTAAAATCAATAATAAATATGAAGGCGCAGTGCTACAATAAAGGCTTCCCAATTACTTTTGTGTATTTAAATTTTTCTTCATAGAGATTGATTGTGCAAGAGTATCACGAATAAACAAATTAATAAACAACAAATCTTACAAATGGAATGCAATTCTTGTATTTGAGGAAACCAAATTGTAAGCAAAGCATGCAGAGTAGTCATTTAAAAATCCTCGAACAAATGCAGAATAGCTGGGTAAAATAGACGATGTTGTTAATTATGTTCGAAGATTGTGTCAATAAATTTATGAAATTAACCAATCTTTTTTCGAAGTCCATATTAATTATCAGCAGAACAGAGACAATAAAAAATTACCAAAATAAAGGTTGAAAATGGTATTCACTTGACAATTTTAGGTTCTTATTTTTCAACAATAAGTCACGTATTGCCAAGGGCGTTGCATCCAAAATGGAGTTAGGTCTCAAATATCCTAGTCTTTAGAGTATTTTCCATTTGTCAGCTCTATAGAAAAGAAACAAATGGATCATTTGTCCACAGGGACAGAGAAACGAGAAACACTAAGTGGATCTGGGTAATTACTTATATACTTTAAATAAATAAATATGGACGTAAGTGATCAAGCAAAAGCAAATTTAAATTACCAAAATAAAGTAGTCTAAGATAACTTTCTTTCTTTCTTTCTTTCTTTTTTCAGGTTAAATAAGTCGACCTGATTTATCTCTGAGATAATTTTCTCCTGAAATATGAAAAATATGGTTAGTTCTAAACAGACTGTATGCTAAACTAAATCGATGATATACACATTTGTATGGTCTTTAAAAGTGTCTCTTTTTCTGTTATATGAATCTTGATTTTGAATTTTAATGAATAACATTAGGGAGGCCGGGGTAAGTTGAGACATTTTTTTTACCTATTCTGCAGACACTACTGACTAAAATATCTTGAGTAGTATTGCAAGAAAAGTTTATATTATGAAAGAAAGATCAAATCAAATATATTAAATCTCATTCTGAATAGAATTAGATTTCATGTATTTGTATTTCGAAGAAAATAACTGTTTTAATTCAAATTGCAAAAACAATGATTGCAGCTATAAAAACTCATTTTTATAAATGTAGTATAGAGTTAAGTATTGCTTTTCTAGAAGCTCATACTTAATAAGAATCTTACATTTTACCTTTTAGACTTTTGACAAATAAAATACATTTTATCATAAAGATACTTTGTTTGTTTTCTTACTTTAAACCGAGTATATTCCAGTTCTGTTTTATGTAAAAGTTTTTACACAATTGAAAAGTTTTCTTTAGTGGTTATTTAGATATTGGTTTCGGAGAGATGTTCAAACAATTTGTTTCGAGTATATTATGGAAAACTATCCTTTCACGTTGTTTACATAAAACTTTAATATAATATATATAATAAAGATATTTTCGACACATGTTAATATTGTAATGGCTTAGACTATGGTCATAATACTTCATACAAATAGTTACGAACTTAGTCTGTCTAGAAGGACCACGAAGCTCGAGCGACGCCCTCGCTCCTCACTAAGCTCGCTGCCCGTGATCCTTCTTCACGGACTAAACACTGTTCGTAACTGTCCGTACGATGTATTGTGACCATAGTCTTAAGGCCTAGATATACTTTGTCATTTCTGTAGTCATTTTCATTCAGAATTTTTCTTATGATGTTACATTTTCACCACTATGTTAAATTTTCATTCGGAATTAAAATTTTCATTTTGTTTTTTCTCATGGTGTAAAATTTTTGTCATTGAGTAAAATGTTTCACCATTTATGAAAATGTTTCATGATGGTGTTCCACGGGGCATAGATCGATCTCATTAGGTCGAGAACAATACCATAATTACCTTGGTCTTTTCATTATAATCTGAGACAGGCACTGTGGATTTTATTCTGCGTAAAAGATTTTCTGATTTTTCTCCAAACTGAAACATTTTCATTTGAAATTTTTATCACCGTCTTGATTTTTTATCATTCTATTTGTAGTTTAAGCGGATTATTCCGATCGATAATATCGTCTAGGAACTCGAGGTCAATGACGTTGCATTCAGCTCTATGGATTTTCAAGATGGTAAAAATGACAAAGTACACCTAGGCCTTTAATTGACTCTTTAGAAGCAGAAAACGTATTGACAATAATATAATGACAATAAAATCATGACTAAATGAATCATAATTTTAATAACAACCACACTCTTATTTTTAAGGCGTAATGTTTTGATGTTATTCACCATCTATAATTATTTATCAATAAATAGACGGACCTTTTGAGGTGGTTTTTTTTTTCATCTGCGAGCTAAGGTAATATACTCACACAAATGTTCCACATGTATATTAAGGCTCTGTCAGACATCACCGTATAGAGCAAAACGCACGAATAACGTACAAAAGTTTCACATATTGAAAATGTGCTAAACGTACCATGAATGACGAGTTAAACGTATACATATCGGACATACCGTATGGATTAATGAATTGAACGTACTTGTAACAATCACATGACGAACAACATTAAAACAGAACAATAGTGGGATAAAGTACGTTAGGCGTACGTTTTGCTGTGTACGGTGATGTGTGACAGAGCCTTTAGACTGACTAGCGATGCGCGAAAACGTGTGGCATGCTCAGCGTCTACTGAAACTGTATTATTGTAATCACTTGCAGCAGGCGTTAAATTATTTCTTAATAAAGTATTCCGAAAAAGAAACTGGTACACTTTGGTTTGGTTCTATAAAACTAAAATTATACAGTTATCAGCCCAAAATAATTGCACATAATGTAAATGGATATGTTTCCTGTGATACATGTCACAAAATGTCTTGCAAAATCCAAGAATATCCCGCTTATCGGGCGAAGTAAAGATTTTTGGTAAGGCAACTAAATTTACCAATTTGAAGGCTACGGTGAAACATCCCAAGCGGAAAACGTAGCACATAATACCCCAAACTAGCCCGTACCAATCACTGCTTTACTCCCTCTTAGTCATGGACGAGCGGGCTTTTCAAACTCATAAGTATACGCATGGAAGAAGAATATGAATGGAAGAGATTCTAATTAAGATGTTCAAGAAAGGTGTTGGAATGTGTTAAAAGATGTTTTAATATTGTTTTAATGAGTTTAAACCATTTGTACAAGATGGGGAAATTGAAGCAACAACACAGTTATTTTGAATGTTTATCCAGTGCAATTGATTTTGACGTTTAGTCATCTTGAGTTGATAAAGTTTATTTATTAAAGCGTTTTATCCGAGTTTTATGTGAATCATCTTATCTCAGACAATTTAATTTATAATTATTGTCTGTTCAATTTGGGATTCCTAATCAAAAATCGATATATCCTGCGGTACTTACGGTGTATTGAGCAATGGTATACGCAGCATTGTTATCGCGTTGTGTTCAAAATTGGTAACTTTAGTTGCCTTACCAAAATTCTTTACTTCGCTTGATGAGCGGGATATTTTCGGATTTTGAAAGACTTTTTGTACCAATATCATAGGAAACATATCCATTTACATTATGTACAATTATTTTGGGCTGATAACTATATAATTTGAGTTCTAAACCTGGATTCTAGAGATCATGTTGGTCAACAGCAGTTCGACACGGTCAAATTATTGAATGCCCAAAATAGGGCCAGACAACTGAGACTCAACCATATGTTCAACATTTTTCATTCTTTGGGTCCTTCTTACTTCAACCAAAACTTCACCAAAATTTCTAATATTCACTCATACTCCACAAGATCCAGATCTTACAATTTCCACATACCAAAGATAGGCACTTATACCAAACATTCTTTCTTTTACCTAGCCATTTAAGATTGGAATAAAATGCCAAATCACATCAAATCAACCCCTGACAAAGTATCATTTAAGTCTGCTATGAAAAAACACCTTGCAAGTGATGTCCAGGGATAACCCATTATGCAGCTACCTTTGTCAAACTTGTTCCTGTTTTGTTTGTCTTTCGCATTTTTTTCCCCTCTTTGTCCTGGGCACCTTTTTGTTTTTTGTGTGGGACCCCATTGGAAATAAGTTTGTTTGAATAGCCAAACTTTATGGGTTATCCTGACATCACGACATTTAGGTGTCTGTCTTATTGTATTTTCTTTTGCTTGCTATGTTTGCATTGTAAGTCGTTTTGTCGAATAAACATAAAATGAAATGAAATGAAAGTATAGAACCAAACCAAAGTGTACCAGTTTCTTTTCCGGAATACTTTAGTTTGAGTGACGGCCTTTTTGAATATACATGCTGTTATGTGAAAATGAATTGTTTGTTTTTGTTTATGAATTATCTAATTAGTGAAACTTAATTATCGAGATCTTTGATTGCCACAGAAAGGGACTTTTTCTGAGTGAATCTTATTTTGCAATTTTGGGTGATTTCCCATTCTATTTTAATAGGCAATTGATTGCATGAAAATATCAGGTGATCTGGAAATTTCCCAAAGTTTCAGAAATAGATTTGTTTACTTGAAAATATAATGATGCTGGGAAAATCCCTCACATTGAAGACTGTACAATTTACTATGTTAAATGTAGTAATGATGTCGTGGGGGAATTTTGATGAAAATGTTGAAACTGTGGCCCGTGGCCTGATCAGATTTGGTCAGAAGTTTTTTTGACTTGGTCGATGAGATATCGATAGCTGAAACTTTGGAAGTGAAATTACTGGTTGGAAAGCTACATTTTGTTGGGTGCGAGTTATTATACAGACGAATGGAGATTGGAGTTTAGAGATATTTTGAATGGAGATTGGCGATACCTTGTTGGAGTTGGAGATATTTGTGATTAAGAGACAGTGGAGCATTATCAGAGTGGATAATTTTATGTGCATTGGATCCAGCTTGTGAAATATTTTGTAAAGCCAAGCAGAGCTTCGTTGTGATTGTTGCAGCGCCGTTGGAGGTCGTCATGAACATTGTGGAATATATGACTTTGTGCCGTGGATTAATAACGGACTATAGCGTGGAATATAAACTTAACCTAGGTTCGCGCGGAATTCGCAGCGGTATCACAAAACTGTAAGTTATAAATACAATGTAAAACTAAGTGTTTGAACTGTGCTAAAAGAATTAACAACATCTATTTAACTGAATACAATTAACGTTTCATTTAAGAACCCGAAAGGTGATTTTGGCCTTGGTCATTTAACATCTTTGACCGTAACAATGTGTACGCGGATCAATGGTGTGAAATATGAAATGTTGTTGTTGTTGTATTTGTTAAGATATTTGTTTGTTTGTTTGCTTTTTCTTTGTTTGTTTGTTTCTTTGTTTTCACTGTAATCGTACGTTTTATATCCTTTTCATTGTTCAATATTTAATATTATTGTATCATAGTTGAAACAACAAATCTTATATTTAATATTTATACTGCGTTACCAGGTTTAAAATTATGTTGGAAAGATGCATAAAAATAGTTGCCACATCAATGATACCAAAATTTATAGATTTCGTATAATCCACATTGCATTAAACACTTAAAAAAAAACAATTTTACATTGATAATTGTCCTCATCATAGTTGAAATATGCCTTCCAGATGTCAAGAAACAAAACCTTATCCATTGATTATCCACTAACTGTCACCCCTGGAAACATGTGAAAGAATGAATAGGCGGTCTACTCATAAAGGCATGTCATTTTGTGAAAAAAAACACTTCCCTACAAAAGAAATTATACGGTTCTTGAGCTACCTGGTTTTAAGCTATAGCGTCATTACATGTAGCATCACCTCACAATTCTTTCTGTTCATTTTTGTATTTGATTGCTTTCCTCGCGGCATAATATGAACTTCTCAATTTTGCAAAGGGAAGGGGGTTTCTCGTTATTGTAATATGTTGTTCGTTTATAAATGCTGCCAATCATCTCGTCGGTAGATATTGTAATAATAATGATAGTAATAATTCTGGAAATCTTTTAAAAATTTTAGTTTCATTATTGTAACTAACAGATATGGTAAAGGGCAAGAGCCCACCTCCCCTAAAAATATTTACCAAACAAAATCAGAAATAATAATATAATGTTGTGTTCAAAATTGGTAACTTTAGTTGCCTTATAATATCATATAATATCATATCATATCATATCATATCATATCATATCATATCATATATCATATCATATCATATCATATCATATCATATCATATACAAAATGGGGGTTAAAATAGCGCAAACATTCACGGATTAGTTACAAATTAGAATTAGCAGCATTTCATCAGTAGTGGCCTTGGTGGCTGATACATAGTTAAAGAAAGAAGATGCTGATTCCAAGCTCGTCAATGTGAGCGTAGAATGTACAGCTTGGTAGAATCTGAGGAAGATCTGATACGTTGTCTGCATTCAGGTTAGATAATTCCTATCGGGAAGCCAGTGGAGGGATACAAGGTAGTCAGTCGAGCGATTGTCCCGCCCACAAGCCACTACATGCCGAGCAGATTCGTTTTAAAGTCATTGCAATCGCATCAGATCTATATGACATTATACGAGCAATGTGGGACAGGTCAAGCACCCTGATAGCACCTTGACAGGCCTCCTATGTAATAACAAGACGGAAGTGCCATAAATTTCGGATATGAACAGCTAAAGTGGTTAATGTAAGAAAAGAATAAAAAGGGACGCCAAGATTTTTTGACACTCAAGAAGACGATTGATAACTTTTCAAATGAATTTCAAGTAAATTATACAAATGTCCATATTTAACGGACTTAATGGAATGTAGATATTAAAAAACAGACAATACAGAGTTATAAAGGAAAGATATTGGAG
>JXSR01S006708.1:0-28397 GCA_000969725.1 Ophiothrix spiculata
TTATATAAGAAGAGGCTATATTTCACTAAAACACACATGAAACGCGTTTGGGTCCGAACTTTAAAAATGAGACCTAATAAAAAATATGGTCACCGACTTACTTTTTGAGATACAAAGCAAAATAAGGCAAAAAATTGACATTATTTTAGCAGTGACTAGTCCCTTAAGCACTGTGCGCTTTGGGTCCTGCGCCGTCAGGATCAACGCGCATGGTCTTATGCGTGAATATAAAAATGACGCACGTGTAAGGTCGTGTTTTATTAAAGCGCAAGATACAGTACGCCAAAAAGTACGCTAAAAGCCCGGGATAAATACTTTGAAACTATGTCCAACACCGCTGATATCAGCTCACTCGTGTCCGACACCGCATCTGTGCTAGGCCACCTTAAGGTGACTTTTGTGTGTTCTTAAATGCCTTTTGTGTTACCACGCGTGATCAATGGTACTGTTATAGGTATAATCATTTTTGTGGTACCAGATCGCATATGCTGAGCTTAATTATGCAGAAAATACGTAACTACTTCCGAATCGCATTTAATATGAAACTCTTTTCCACTGAAACACTTTTATGTTATTGCTAACTTTTGCTTAATGACGCGTGGTAAATATTCTCACCATTTGTTTTGAACCTGTGGCTCAAAGCAAAAATTTACATGCTCAAAGCCGCCTTGCAACGAGAGATTTGCATACATTAAGAATATTAGGACTAGGGTTACGGTATATTTAAGGTTAGGCTCAATTTAGGGTAAGGATTAGGCCAAGTTTTGGGTTGAGTATATAAAAGTGCATGTTTAGATTAACGATCCAAGAACCGACCGCCTGAGCTAACAGGTCCGAGTATAATTACTGTGCTATGTTAATTAATATTCCTCTTTATTTCAGTCTTGGATGGACTACAGATTATCATGGACTCCTAAAGATTATGGCAATATAACAAGTATTCGTGTACGGCCTGAAATGCTTTGGAAACCTAACATCGTTTTATTTAACAAGTAAGTTATTTCACTAAATTTTGTTTTTCTTATTTGGCATACGTTTGACAATTTACGGCTATATTCAAGTGCATGTGCATTCACGGATGCAGGTTTATAGATATAGCAGTCCCCTGATCTTACTGTCTAGGTTTTGCAGTAAAGTATAGGCTACAACTCTCACGCAACATTAGTTTCACGCTATATTACGTTATGATCTGAGGAAGGTGGACTTTGATTCCAGGGGGACCTTGATTACTTTTACACCGGGTAATCATTTACTATAGGAATGCGATGAACAATGCTGGTGTGTATGTATGCGCATAACGAGAAACTTTGTAAGCTTAACCAGTCAAATATAATGCAAAATCTTAGAGAAAATGTACTAACCTATCGCATCGTATACTGTTCTGCGCGTTTAATTTTTTCAAAGCTAGTCTTGGTTTCGATGGAGAAGGAAAATGAGCAAAGCGAAGGGTAGCGATGACAATGTTTTCTTGAGCGTCCATTTTGTAAGCACGAACACACTTTAGACGACGATTCTGATTTGATCAAAGCTCAGATTATGACGTCATCTCATGCATGCGCTATGCCTTTGTTGGCTTATAGACCATATCTATAATTGACATACTCCCGCCGTTGATGGGGTAATTCCCCAGAATCGGACGGGGAACGGAACTCAGAGCGAGATCAAGTAGCGTATTTATTATACTTGGCCTCGTTCTGCGTTCCGATTCCCCGCCCGATTCTGTGGATTTACCCCATCAACGGCGGGAGTATGTCAATTATAGATATGGTCCATAAGTTTAGGGAACAAACGCATGCGCGAGTCCAATAACGTAGATCAATGTAAACAGATTTGTATTTCTGAACGAGTTGGCGACTTAACTTTGGCTATATTTTTCAATAATTTTTGAAATACCGGACAAGGTTTGATAAAAATAAGTACATGTTTGAACATACAAATTATACAATTTAGTAAAAATATTAAAAATGGTTGCTTAGATTATGGCTCATCACATGGTATGATTTCAATAGTCTGTTTCCTTAGCTGTATTTTGCACTTTAATTTATTGAAATTGTATCTCTTCTGTAACCTTCATTGTTGGATATCTTCTGCTACCATGGTTAAATATATTTGTCTTTGCCTATTCCTTCATTTCCAGTGCCGATGGTCAATACGAAGTTACCCACGAATCCAATATCATCATTTACAGCATGGGCTACATATTTTGGCTCCCACCAGCAATCTACAAAAGTTCCTGTGATATAGACGTTCTCTATTTCCCATTTGATCAACAAGTATGCCTCATGAAATTTGCTTCATGGACTTACAATGGCGACTTGGTAGACTTAGTTCCAGCCGCACAGAAGGTGGCGCTGGAAGACTACTGGGAATCCGGACAATGGGTGATTATCAACAGCCCAATGACAAAGAACGCGATCAAGTACCCGTCTAGTAAACAAGTGTACCGAGATATCACCGTCAATCTTATCATTCGCCGTAAACCATTGTTCTACACCGTCAATTTAGTCGTACCGTGTATTAATATTTCACTCCTAACTGTTTTGGTATTTTATCTTCCGTCCGATTCAGGAGAAAAGATCACATTGTGTATCTCAGTCTTCCTTGCACTCACTGTGTTCTTACTTCTGATCGCTGATATCATTCCAGCCTCATCTTTGCTTATTCCACTGATCGGGAGGTATTTATTATTCACAATGTTTTTAGTGACAGTATCAATCATAATTACAGTGATAATTTTAAACATTCATTACCGATTACCAAGTACCCATACTATGCAACCATGGGTTAAAAGACTATTTCTAGAAATACTGCCTCCTCTGCTTTACATGAAACGTCCTGAACTCAATCATCCGGAGTTTGAAACGGATGAAAGTGAAACGTCATCGAACTTTTTTGAAATGAAAGAGCTGAATCACAAAGATGTGGAAGGTAGACGACAGTGTAATGGACAGGTGAATGGGCGACGAAGTATATTTGAATTTCAACAAAATGGCGGTTATCCTTCTATGCGCCCGGTGTCATGTCATGGCGATTTGACACGTGCAGAGAGTACTAAGTCAGAATCAAGAAAGCAACCGAGGGAATTTAGAATGGCCTCGCACAGTGTCAGATTTATTGCAAACCATATCAAGGAGAACAACGACTACGATAATGTAAGTTCAGATCAATTTGGCGTTCGTTTTAACAATTTTTGGTGAAAACGGAAGACATCGAATTGCCAATCACGTTCTTCCTTAATACACCTGTTGGTCAATTGTAACACAGTCACATTTTAACAATATTTTACAAATGTGTGGTGTTTTTTTTTTTGTGTGTGAATGTTGTAAAACTATTTTAATTTATGGTCTGAATTAAAGCCGGAAAACAATTTCAAATGACATCAAATTTTTTAATTTGCATGACATTCTTCAAATATGTTGTCAAGAACTGATTTTATAATATTTTTATGATATTAATGTTTTCAGGAATGTTTTCCCAACTTTTCTCCGACTGTATAGACCATTTCTATAATTGACATACTCCCGCCGTTGAATCCACAGAACCGGACAGGAATCGGAACTCAGAACGAGGCCAAGTATGATAAACACACTACTTGCTCTCGCTCTGAGTTCAGTTCCTGTCCAATTCTGTGGATTTACCCCATCAACGGCGGGAGCATGTTAATTATAGATATGGTCTATACATTTAACATTTTAACAACATTTTATTATGAAAAAAGTTTTGTGTTTGCTAGATTATAAACACATAGCTATTATGGCGTATGTGGTCAAGGGCAATATAAAGTTGCATTCCTCCTGCCTACTGGCAAGATTTTTATTTATAGCTGATGATGTTCCTCCATGCCCCATGTGGAAGTAATTTTCAATAGTAACTAAACTGATCTATCTAGCAAGTTTAAAACTTGTTAAAAGAAACTACCGGTTTAAATTTTGCCAATATATGAAATAATAATCTTTAAAAATTATCATCATTATAGATGACATGATGGTATTGTTAGTATTGAAGATATAATTGATAAGGCAAAAAAAAAAAAAGAACTCTGTCTCAGGTTCCTAAGGCCCAAAACCCTTTTTGTCCCCTTTTTTTTAGTCAAAAAGGCTATGCGCACGCGGAATTTTTTTTTTATTACGTTTTTAGGTCACTTTTTTTTCTCCGGCCGAATTTTTCCCATTTTTTCTCTCTCGATGTAAGAAAAAATAAATAAAAAAGCAAAAAATCTCCTGAAAACCTAAAAAAAAAAGAAATGCGGTAAAATTGGAATTTTTAACCATATGCGCGCGGGAAGCTGAGACAGAGTTCTTTTTTTCTTTGGCCTAAGGGAAAATATTAATCCCTCCTGTAAAATAACAGATATTTATTCTAACTGAATCCCACTGTCTCACGTATTTATTTTATTTTCATTTTTACAGACCACAGAAGATTGGAAATACGTGGCAGCCGTGATCGACCGTTTATGTCTGTGGGTTTTCCTTATATTGTCGGGACCGGTGGGATGTTTCTTCAAGCACCGCTACTTTTTGAGCCATTACCAGCTGTTTCTTTTTAGACGGTTATGACTAAAACCCGGGTACCCGGGTACCCGCCCGTCATGAGATTACCCGTTTACAACATCTGCCGACCAATTACCCGAACTAGACAATAAATCATACAATTTTGAACATAAAAATTTGTGTTCATCAATTTATGATAAAATCATCATCCGATCGAAGTAAACATGAAGAATCATGACCACAATCGGTGAAAAATCTAAATTTTGGGGGTAATTGAGACTACATATGGTCGTAGTATACCCGTTCTAACATTGTGAATGCTAAATTACCAAAACGGTCGGGTACCCGGGTACCCGACCGAAAAATAAATTGGGTACCCGGGTAGCAAATTACCCGAAAAGTCCCAGGCCAACACACACATTAAATACCTATAAGAACTCAGTGAATTTGACAATGGGGCAATCTACACGGAGCATAAATGCGCATTGTCGAGATCCCGGGGCGAGAACCAGATCTGAGATGCAGATCTCAGTATATTCTTTGTTGGAAGATACACGTATACGCTTTTATGCAGAGTACTGCACGACAGATCCGGATCTGATGCTTGTGTAGCCCCCACCAGATGCAAAGCTACTTCCGGAAACATGGAAATGCGCATTGATCTAGACGTGCGCACTCTCGTGTAGGTAGCCCCAATTTTGACAACCAATATTTGTGATCTTATACAGTGTTATACTCATCTATGTTCAAATGTATTTAATATGTAAAGAATAAATAGTGTTTTAGTGTTTCTAACATTTTCTCTATTAAGATATCGTTTGACTTAAACAGAATTCAATTTTTTTTTTCAAGGACATCCATGATAATCTAAGAATGTTTTGACATAATACATTGCGCCGAAATTAGGCTCGGTAACCTGTGTTTGACAGAAATTGCCACAAGATATTTTTCTGTAATTATTGTTGATGACCTCCCAAAGGATATACTATCAAAAAGTAGAAAATGGCACGTTTGCTCAAATGTGTCCCGTTATATATAAAGGTACCTTTAGGTCGGCATAGTAATTTACGTATACGGGCCATTGAAGCTTAGCATAGCCAAAATCACGTCCAAGATTGAATTTCATCAGAAACATTACCTTTGATGTGTATTCTATCCTATTAATCAGGTTCCAACATCCAAAACATAAGAAAAATGTGTTAAAAACCAAGATAAAAATCCTCTCTCCATTCCAAGTTTTACTAAGTACAAAAAACTTTAAACTTGATTTTCTCAGAACTATAGTTTTCCGAATCAGCCGAAAGCTTTTTACCAATGTGGATGTAACTTCGCAACCGAACATCCAATAGCCAAAAACAAGGTGTCATTTTAAAGCTTAAAATCTCAGCTTTCAGATGAGACCAAAAAATCCATTTTGATTTAGGGACCCTTTAGGTACTTTATAATACAATAGGGGTGAAGTTTTTTTAACCCTCGTCTAACCAAGGGAAAACATTTTTAGAACGAAACCCCCTATGAACTTGGTTTGCCATCAATAGATAGGAATGATCCTCCCCTATTCAACGATACCAAGATCACAAAAATCGGCTAAGGCAGGCGCGTATCTTGGGGGCCTTACCGTCACGTGCCCCCCGGGGTCATCAAAGGGGCGCAAAAAAGGGAAAAGAAAAAAAAGAGAAAGAAAGAAAAAGAGAGAAGAAGAAAAAGAAAGAAAGAAAAAAAGGAGGGAGGGGCGAAAAAAGAGAGAAAAGAAAGAAAGAGAGGGAAAGAAGGGGGAAGAAAGGGAGAGGGGCGCAAAGGGAAAAAAGAAGAGAGAAAAGAGGAAAAGAGAAAAGAAAAAGGGAGGGCGCAAAAAGGACAGAAAAAGAAGGAAAGTGGGAAGAAATGAAAGAGAAAAGAAAGAGGGAGGGGCGCAAAAAAGAAAAGAAAAAGAAAGCGGGAAAGGAGGGGCGCAAAAAGGAAATAAAATTTAAAAAAAGAAGAAAGGAGGAGGGGCGCAAGAAAGGAAAGAAAAAGAAAGAGGAAAGAAGGGAAAGAGAAGAAAACGAGGGAGGGGCGCAAAAAGAAAGGAAAGAGAAAAGAAAGAGGGAGGGGCGCAAAAGGGAAAAAAAGAAATGAAAGAGAAGAGAAAGAGGAAGGGGCGCAAAAAGGAAAAAAGAAGGAAAGGGGCAGAAAGGAAAGAGAAAAGAAGGAGGGAGGGGCGCAAAAAGGAAAGGAAAAAAAGAGGGAAGGGTGCAAAAAGGAAAGAAAATGAAAAGACAGAAGAAAGGGGGCGAAAAAGAAAGGAGAAAAGAAGGAAAAGATAAAGGAAAGAGGGAGGGACGCAAAAAGGAAAGAAAAGGAAAGGGGAAAGAAAGGAAAGAAAAAATGAAAAGACAGAAAGATAGAAGAATGAAGGAGGGGCGCATAAAAGGGAAAGAAAAAGAAAGAGGAAAGAAGGGAACGAATGGAAAGAGTAGAGAAAGAAGAAGGGGGCAAAAGGTATAGAAAGGGAAAGAAGGAGTGCGCAAAAAAGGAAAGAAAAAATTGAAAAGACAGAAGAGAAGAAAGGAGGAGGGACGCAAAAAAAGGACAGAAAAAGAAACAGGAAAGAAGTGAGAGGGTAGAGAAAGAGGGAGGGGCGCAAAAAAAGGAAAATAAAGGAAAGAGAAGAGAAAGATGAAGGGGCGCATAAAGGAAAGCAAAAGAAGGAAAGCAGGAGGGCAGAAAGGAAAGGAAAGAGAAAAGATGGAGAGAGGGGCACAAAAAGGAAAGGATATGGAGGGAAGGGTGCAAAAAGGAAAGAAAAATGAAAAGACAGAAGAAAGGAGGAGGGGTTGCAAATAAGGAAAGAAAAAGAAAGGGGAAAAAATGAAAAGATAAAAGAAACAGTGATAGGCGCAAAAAGGAAAGAAAAAGAAGGCAAAAGGAAAGAAAAAAGAGAGAATTAAAAAAAAAAGGGGAAAAAAAGGGAATGAAAAGAGAGGGCGCCAAAGCATGAATCAGACAAAATATATGCACCAAATGGTGTGATTTGCACTTTTAAATTTCAAAAATGTCTATCTTCTGAGGGGTGCATCCCCTCAGACACCCCCTACATATTGTTTGTCGATTAAAAATGAGTGCCAACTTGAAGTATGAACAAAAATATATACACTCTTATTTATGCTGGGTCAAATTTAACCCATTCCGGATGAAATTTGATCCGTAATCTGGGTCCGCAGGGAGTTGTCTTTTCTGGGTCAAAATGACCCGGACTTCCAAGTCAAAAATTATGACACGGATACCGAGTCAAGTTAAATGACCCAATGTTGGGTCAAAATTGACTCGGATCAGGGTAATAACCATAAGCAAGGAGGATGAATCAAAAATCAGCATCTCTAGCCCTTCTCAAAGGGAACCAGACCATATGGTACTTGAGCAAAGTCGAGAAGTGTCACATCATCATGAGGTACCTCTATGTAGTCAAGAGTGCAATGACTAGCTCTGAGTAAGCCTCAAATAGTGGACTTGCACCAGCTGAGATGTTTAGAAGGGCCGCCTAAATATAGTATATATTTTCTGTGGTGTTTATAGCGGAAATTTTGACCCGGATTCCGAGTACCTGTTTTAGTGGTTCTGACTTGAATGACTGAGAACTGTTCCGAATATCTAAATTTGACTCGGGTTAGGGTGAAAAAAATGTGACTCGGCATCCGAGTCATATTTTGACCCGGCATAAATAAGAGTGTACCAAATGGCATAATTTGCACTTTGAAATTTCAAAATTTTCTATCTTCTGAGGGGGCAAATCCCCCTACATATTGTTTGTCGATTGAAAAATGGGACAACTTGAAGTATGAATTAGACAAAAATATATGCACCAGATTGCGTGATTTGCACTTTGAAATTTCAAAATTTTCTATCTTGGCACATCCCCCTCAGACACCCCCTACATATTGTTTCTCGATTGAAAAAAGTGACAACTTGAAGTATCAATTAGACAAAAATATATGCACCAGATGGCGTGATTTGCACTTTGAAATTTCAAAATTTTCTATCTTCTGAGGGGTCACATCCCCCTCAGACACCCCCTACATATTGTTTGTCGATTGAAAAAAGTGACAACTTGAAGTATCAATTAGACAAAAGTATACGCATCAGATGGCGTGATTTGCACTTTCAAATTTTTTACAATTTTCTATCTTCTGAGGGGGCACATCCCCCTCAGACACCCCCTACATATTGTTTCTCGATTTAAAAAAGTGAGAACATGAAGTATCAATTAGACAAAAATATATGCATCAGATGGCGTGATTTGCACTTTGAAATTTTGAAATTTTTCTATCTTCTCAGGGGGCACATTCCCCTCAGACACCCCCTACATATTGTTTGTTGATTGAAAAAAGTGACAACTTGAAGTATGAATATTAGACATCTACCCTGCATCTGTCCCTGGCGAAGATACAGTTGGCAATGTGTCGTATAACCGATAACAGGGGCGAGGAGAGGTGAGGAGGACATTGTTCAACTTCTGGGGGCGCCAAAGTTAGGTTGTGCCCCCCGGGTTGCGAATTCCTGGATACGCCCCTGTAAGGCGTAACGTAATTATGACGTCATAAAGGTCTTCCATGTCGAAAAATAGGAAATGATAATTTTAACATGCCCTGCAAATTTCAGCCTCATGGCATGCATATATATTTTTTTCAAAATGGCGACTTAAAATTTTCCCAGGGTTTCACCAACACCACCCTACACTTTGATGGCCTACCCTAACCCAACCTTAGGTGGTACCGCCCCCTCCTAATTTTGTATTCATCAAAATGACTGCAAAGGATGTAAAAGAGATTACCCAAATGCCTGGGGTCGGTTGCTTTTGCGTTTTTATACTGCGGGGAAAAAATCGTATATAATATTCTGCTTAGAATATTCTATGCTGACGACAAAATGACGTAGGTCATCGAATTACACTACAGATTATCATGGACTCCTAAAGATTATGGCAATATAACAAGTATTCGTGTACGGCCTGAAATGCTTTGGAAACCTAACATCGTTTTATTTAACAAGTAAGTTATTTTCACTAAATTTTGTTTTTCTTATTTGGCATACGTTTGACAATTTACGGCTATATTCAAGTGCATGTGCATTCACGGAGGCAGGTGTATAGAAATAGCAGTCCCCTGATCTTACTGTCCGGGTTTTGCAGTAAATTAAAGGCTACAACTCTCACGCAACATTAGTTTCACGCTATATTACGTTATGATCTGAGGAAGGCAGGCTTTGATTTCAGGGGGACCTTGATTACTTTAAAACCGGGTAATCATTTACTAGGAATGCGATGAACAATGCTGGTGTGTATATATGCGCATAACGAGAAACTTTGTAAGCTTAACCAGTCAAATATAATGCAAAATCTTAGAGAAAATGTACTAACCTATCGCATCGTATACAGTTCTGCGCGTTTAATTTTTTCAAAGCTAGTCTTGGTTTCGATGGAGAAGGAAAATGAGCAAAGCGAAGGGTAGCGATGACAATGTTTTCTTGAGCGTCCATTTTGTAAGCACGAACACACTTTAGACGACGATTCTGATTTGATCAAAGCTCAGATTATGACGTCATCTCATGCATGCGCTATGCCTTTGTTGGCTTATAGACCATATCTATAATTGACATCCTCCCGCCGTTGATGGGGTAATTCCCCAGAATCGGACGGGGAACGGAACTCAGAGCGAGATCAAGTAGCGTATTTATTATACTTGGCCTCGTTCTGCGTTCCGATTCCCCGCCCGATTCTGTGGATTTACCCCATCAACGGCGGGAGTATGTCAATTATAGATATGGTCCATAAGTTTAGGGAACAAACGCATGCGCGAGTCCAATAACGTAGATCAATGTAAACAGATTTGTATTTCTGATTGAGTTGGCGACTTAACTTTGGCTATATTTTTCAATAATTTTTGAAATACCGGACAAGGTTTGATAAAAATAAGTACATGTTTGAACATACAAATTATACAATTTAGTAAAAATATTAAAAATGGTTGCTTAGATTATGGCTCATCACATGGTATGATTTCAATAGTCTGTTTCCTTAGCTGTATTTTGCACTTTAATTTATTGAAATTGTATCTCTTCTGTAACCTTCATTGTTGGATATCTTCTGCTACCATGGTTAAATATATTTGTCTTTGCCTATTCCTTCATTTCCAGTGCCGATGGTCAATACGAAGTTACCCACGAATCCAATATCATCATTTACAGCATGGGCTACATATTTTGGCTCCCACCAGCAATCTACAAAAGTTCCTGTGATATAGACGTTCTCTATTTCCCATTTGATCAACAAGTATGCCTCATGAAATTTGCTTCATGGACTTACAATGGCGATTTGGTAGACTTGGTTCCAGCCGCACAGAAGGTGGCGCTGGAAGACTACTGGGAATCCGGACAATGGGTGATTATCAACAGCCCGATGACGAAGAACGCGATCACGTATCCGTCTAGTAAACAAGTGTATCGAGATATCACCGTCAATCTTATCATTCGCCGTAAACCATTGTTCTACACCGTCAATTTAGTCGTACCGTGTATTAATATTTCACTCCTAACTGTTTTGGTATTTTATCTTCCGTCCGATTCAGGAGAAAAGATCACATTGTGTATCTCAGTCTTCCTTGCGCTTACTGTGTTTTTACTTTTGATCGCTGATATCATTCCAGCCTCATCTTTGCTTATTCCACTGATCGGGAGGTATTTATTATTTACGATGTTTTTAGTGACAGTATCAATCATAATTACAGTGATAATTTTAAACATTCATTACCGATTACCAAGTACCCATACTATGCAACCATGGGTTAAAAGACTATTTCTAGAAATACTGCCTCCTCTTCTTTACATGAAACGTCCTGAACTCAATCATCCGGAGTTTGAAACGGATGAAAGTGAAACGTCATCGAACTTTTTTGAAATGAAAGAGCTGAATCACAAAGATGTGGAAGCTAGGCGACAGTGTAATGGACAGGTGAATGGGCGACGAAGTATATTTGAATTTCAACAAAATGGCGGTTATCCTTCTATGCGCCCGGTGTCATGCCATGGCGATTTGACACGTGAAGAGAGTACAAAGTCAGAATCAAAAAAGCAACCGAGGGAATTTAGAATGGCCTCGCACAGTGTCAGATTTATTGCGAACCATATCAAGGAGAACAACGACTACGATAATGTAAGTTCACATCAATTTGGCGTTTATTTTAACAATTATTTTAGGTGTTAACACGGAAGACATCGAGTTGCCAATCACGTTCTACCGTACACCTGTTGGTCAATTGAAACAGAGTTACATTTTAACAATATTTTACAAATGTTTTTGTAAATGTTGTAAAACTAATATATGGTCTGAATTGAACCATGAAAACAATTTCAAATGACATCAAACGTTATGTTTTAATTTACATGACATTCTTCAAATATGTTGTCAAGAACTGATTTTATAATATTTTTATGATATTAATGTTTTCAGGAATGTTTTCCCAACTTTTCTCCGACTGTATAGACCATATCTACAATTGACATACTCCCGCCGTTGATCCACAGAACCGGACAGGGAATCGGAACTCAGAACGAGGCCAAGTATGATAAATACACTACTTGCTCTCGCTCTGAGTTCAGTTCCCGTCCAATTCTGTGGATTTACCCCATCAACGGCGGGAGCATGTTAATTATAGATATGGTCTATACATTTAACATTTTAACAACATTTTATTATGAAAAAAGTTTTGTGTTTGCTAGATTATAAACACATAGCTATTATGGCGTATGTGGTCAAGGGCAATATAAAGTTGCATTCCTCCTGCCTACTGGCAAGATTTTTATTTATAGCTGATGATGTTCCTCCATGCCCCATGTGGAAGTAATTTTCAATAGTAACTAAACTGATCTATCTAGCAAGTTTAAAACTTGTTAAAAGAAACTACCGGATGAAATAATAATCTTTAAAAATTATCATCATTATAGATGACATGATGGTATTGTTAGTATTGAAGATATAATTGATAAGGCAAAAAAAAAAAAAGAACTCTGTCTCAGGTTCCTAAGGCCCAAAACCCTTTTTGTCCCCTTTTTTTTAGTCAAAAAGGCTATGCGCACGCGGAATTTTTTTTTTATTACGTTTTTAGGTCACTTTTTTTTCTCCGGCCGAATTTTTCCCATTTTTTCTCTCTCGATGTAAGAAAAAATAAATAAAAAAGCAAAAAATCTCCTGAAAACCTAAAAAAAAAAGAAATGCGGTAAAATTGGAATTTTTAACCATATGCGCGCGGGAAGCTGAGACAGAGTTCTTTTTTTTTTCTTTGGCCTAAGGGAAAATATTAATCCCTCCTGTAAAATAACAGATATTTATTCTAACTGAATCCCACTGTCTCACGTATTTATTTTATTTTCATTTTTACAGACCACAGAAGATTGGAAATACGTGGCAGCCGTGATCGACCGTTTATGTCTGTGGGTTTTCCTTATCTTTGTCATTGTCGGGACCGGTGGGATGTTTCTTCAAGCACCGCTACTTTTTGAGCCTTTACCAGCTGTTTCTTTTTAGACGGTTATTCACAAACAAATTAATACCTGTACCTATAAAAACTCAGTGAATTTGACAATGGGGCAATCTACACGGAAGACATATGCGCATTGGCGAGATCCCGATCTGAGATGCAAATCTCGGTATATTCTTTGATGGGAGATACACATACGCTTTTATGCAGAATACTGCACCACAGATCCGGATCTGATGCTTGTGTAGCCAACGTCCAGATGCAAAACAACTTCCGGAAACATAGAATGCGCAATTGCGCATTGATCTTGACGTGCGAACTCTCGTGTAGGTAGCCTCAATTTTGACATGTGGTCTTTCTTATAGACCATATCGATAATTGACATACTCCCGCCGTTGATGGGGTAAATCCACAGAACCGGACAGGAATCGGAACTCAGAACGAGGCCAAGTATGATAAACACACTACTTGCTCTCGCTCTGAGTTCCGTTCCCCGTCCGGTTCTGTGGATTTACCCCATCAACGGCGGGAGTATGTCAATTATCGATATGGTCTATACGGTGTTATACTCCTCTATGTTCAAATTTATTTAATGTGTAAAGAATAAATAGTGTTATAGTGTTTCTAACATTTTCTCTATTAAGATATCGTTTGACTTAAACAGAATTCACATTTTTTCAAGGACATCCATGATAGTCTAAGAATGTTTTGACATAATGCATTGCGCCGAAATTAGGCTGGGAAATCTGTGTTTGACCTAGAGACAAAAATTGCCAGAAGAGATTTTTTCTGTAATTATTGTTGATAACCTCCCAAAGGATATAGTATCAAAAAGCAGAAAATGGCACTTTTGCTTAAATGCATTAATTTGCTTAAAAAATGGCCAATATAATAGAGATGAAGTTTTTTAACCCTCGATCGCTTAACCAAGCCCTTTTTATAACATGTCTAACAAAGGGAGAACATTTTTAGAATGGAACCCCTATAAACTTGATTTTGCTATCAATAGGTAGGTATGATCTTCCCCTATTCAACGATACCAAGATCACAAAAATCGGACAAGGCGTTACGTAATTATGACGTCATAAGGGTCTTCCAGGTCGAAAATAGGAAATGATAATTTTAACATGCCCTGCAAATTTCAGCCTCTTAGCATGCATATATATATATTTTTTTTTTTTCAAAATGACGACTTCAAATTTTCCGGGGCTTCTCCAACACCTCCGTGCACTTTGACGGCCTACCCTAACCCCACCTTAGCTGTACCTCCCATAATGTTTCAATCAAAATGACCGCAAATGATGTAAAAGATATACCCAAATGCATGGGGTCGGTTGCTTTTACGTTTTAATGCTGCAGGGAAAAAACCTTAGGGGTGCAACCACTCCCCCCCCCCCCCCTTGGTTAGACGAGGGTAAGTACAAAATCTTGTTTAACACCATTCCAACATTTTGTTCTCACCATAAAGAAGCAAGCAAGGTATAGTTTTGGCCATCCTAATAGTATATATGAAGAGTTCAGTTCCGTCCAAAACCTCTTACATCCACCCCGACATGCGACTCATTTGGTGCTCAGCTCACATCAAAATAGCTATTATTGAGCACATAATTCACTGTAGGTGAAAAATATCAATACTATGTAATTGAAATTTGTATATAATAACAGATTTTAACAAATTCAAATTACATTATTGTTAGAACTGCTTTCTGAGTATATCATAAACACACATATACATAAAAAACAAAGGAGCAAAGTCTTGTGACAGAGTAAAACATGGCCCCTATTAGTGTAATGTAATTGAGAGTTTGCGAAAATAAGGTTAAGGTTACCGTATGCTATAGCCTAACTGTAAAATGTATAACAGTTATCGCTACGGTATTCGCTAACGCTATTTAGGAAGGTAGCCTTAGGGACTGATTTATAGATATGCATGAATTATCTTTATATCCCTATACTTTATAAATGGGTTAACACCCACTTTACCAAATGTGTGTGTAAGTTTATAATGTCTAGTCCCTGATGCTATGCGCGCGCATGTGGCAATGAAATCATGAAACCATGAAATTAATATGTACCCCGTTGTGATCACTGAGCGTGAATAACTGTAGTCCTTTTGTTCTGATCAACATCATTCGATTAGTTTTGCCAGCAATGAGAGCATAGTATGTGCACCATATCAGTTTAACGTATGTCTCACGTTAACTTAGCGTGAAATCTAGCCATCCTGTACGTTATTTCTTCATCAATCGGATCAATGAACGCTATTTTAAGGACAAAGTTACCGATAATGCAATCGTAATTGCCAGTCACACGCTAATCAAAACACACATAAATCAATAGGAACCACTCAAGTAGTGAATAGTGCTGGCCAAATGTCCCAAATTAAGCTCGAAATTCTGGGATTGTTCAATGTCACACAATTTGTTTTCCCTTTAATTGTAGGTTACACTTTGTTTTACCATATCTTGATGTCTAAATGACATAATTTGTATGAATATAACAACACGAGACGCATATAATAGTGGTGTTTAACGTACAGCTTTAATCGAAATTTAGTTCTATAAGGCTTCGGCTGACGTTATTTTAACAGCTGCTTATTTGCATTTGAAAAGAAATAAGGTTACCGTCCGAAATAGCGATAGCGTACTTACAACGCAACCTCTCAAATATGTGGACAAAAACGAGGTCACAAAATGAAGAATACTGCACACCTTGTACCCGATTAAGCTCATGAAAAATTTGCCACTCTACTATAGTTCAATGAAGAAGTTTATACAATAAATTCGTCAAAAAATAGAAACAAGTCTACATTGTTTGTCATTACTACCTACCGGTCAGCGTCGCACATCTCTGCACCTGCTGCCTGACCGGAGAGAAGTTTCCACATAGCACGATCAGGGGCTGACACCTCTGCTTCTTCAACAGACCATCTCAGTCCAAGGAAGGTGAGGTCCCTCTGTATGACATATTTCTATGTTTTCCCGGGACGTCCACGTCTGCGGTGCCCATGCGTTAGTTTCCAGTGATACAAGGTCTTATAGGGTCCATACGTTGTAGGTGCCCAAACCATTTCAATCTGCGGGATCTTATTATCCCCGTCCCCTTTATCATTAATGGTGCGAAATTCTAACACATTCAAAAACAACGTATGCTTGTTTGTTTCAAATATTATTCCCAGCCTTAGAAAAAGCAATTGTAATAATAATCATGCGGCATATATATAAAAGCGATTATCAAAAATGGCTGAACAATTGAGCATTATGCGCAAGCACAAAATTAAAACAAAACAAAAAATGAATAATAATGTTGGCCCATCTCCGATAAAGTGTGCACGTTTTGGTGTCGCTCATGCTCGTTTTACTTGTTTAACGTTGTTAAGCCTATTACAAATTATTTTGAGTGGTTTAGTTAATACATTAGAGTCACATTAGTAACATGTGTGAAGCTAAACATATTAGCATGCCAGGAAAGTAGATAACGATAAATCTGAAAATGCAAAATCTTTAATTTCCCTATGTCGCCAGCCATACTTTTTCTGTTTCATATGCCCCCGTTCCTAAAATATTCGAGCATATAAAACATAATGCGCACTATATAACAGCCCGGTATAGGTATTGATAATGGCATATGTGATGACTCACCCCGAAAAGGTGGACTTTTGCGACAGTCCACTTTTCGAGAAAATGGCGAAAATAGGCAGCAAAAAGTTAAGACAATAATAAGAATTTCCCATCAGATTTTCTGTTGTAAAATGTGATTGCCGTGATCAATTTTAACAAATAAGGTGTAATTTTAAAGCTTAGAAAATGCTATAATAGATGAAATGATAAAATGAAAATTGATATCATCTGCAAAGTCCCCCCTTTCGGGGTGAGCCATCACATATAAAGTTCAATTATATTAAATATTTGATATGGCATAAGAGCCTTTTGAAAGCTTGTCGCCAATATTGCAAACATATACGTAATCATGTCTAAAATCGATAACAAAGTGTTAAAATAAATCTGTTAATGGATGATTCCGCATTAGGTTTATCAAGTAAACTTGAGTGTTGCATAACATATATGTTATATAAAATTATGCATTTACAGTAACGATTTACAAGGATATTAATATCAAAAAACCCTTTGTGACGGTGATGTCGAAACAGATAATTAATGTACATTTTGCTGTCTTCTCGCAAAACGCGGTACACTATGAGCGAAAGTACTACACCACAGTGTTATATGTGTTGAGCTCCTAATTTAGTGTAATTAAAGAAACGATTCAAACAGATACGTAGCAACAGATACGTAATTTAAAGAATAGGAATACAATTGTTAACAAAAATCAAGTTTTTCTAAACATCTCCCATGCACTGTTTCTTCTTCAGAAACCATAAGAGTGTATGATTTTGTATGTTTTTCGTGAGTTATTAGTAGTCGAAATTTTCAAATTTCTCAAACTAAAGTTGCACGCTTTATCGGAGAAAGAGCCTGTTATGAGAACCAGCACTGCCCAATACAATGCTCGTGAATGAGTTTTCTCATTTCTATAAAACAGCAATGATTTTATGTTTATAATTGTAAGAAATCTTATCTTATTCTTTTAAAATAAAATGCATGCTGGAAAACAATAATACGTTGATCTGAGTGCAGTTGATGTTCCTTCATTAAAATTGACTTCTTGCCAAACCAAAAAAAAAAAGGTTTTCGTAAATTTACAGTTTTCTGTTTTATGAAATTATTGATATTTTGAAGGGTAAAGGGAATCAATCTGCTCAGGAAAATGTGAATCTTAACTATTTTTTAATCATGAAAAGATAAATAGTTTCCACTGCCTTTTGCGGGGACTCGAACTATGGATTATGGCAGGGGTTAGTCATGCATTACGAAGCGAGGGATCTACCGCTGAGCTATCAAGGCAGCGTTGAGATCGTTAACTAAAATCTAAAACATAAACGTTAGAATGCCATATTTTTCTTTTATTTACATAAAAATTGCACTTTTTGCCTCATTGGAATGCTCAATCTGTAAATAAATTATGCGAATGCGTATATCAGACAAAATGTAGATAATGTATATCACAGCGAACTCAGAGTCGTAATTCACGTCCGGATTTTTAGGCAAAACAACGCAGGTTTGTTACATTATCATTCAAAATCAACTCAGCATATTTATAAAATATTGTTTGTATATCTATCAGAAGTATCAAGCCTACAATCTGTCAAAATTTGAAACCATCCGAATTGTTCGAACATCGTGAATTTATGAGGTTTCGGCGAAAAGGGGTCAACTTTTTCGAAGTAGTTTTAGGCGTCATTTTGACCTTGATAATGGACGTAAAATCACTAGTAAAGATATATGTATAAACTTAAGTCTCTATTCAATATGTACGCCAAAAATTGTGATATTCTGATAGGTGTAAGTAGGTAAACATTTGCAGTAAACATGACATTCAGCCGAGCGAGACGTTTTTAGGGACTGTAGCCTTAACAGTTTAAGACTAGTTTAAGGACAATGAAATGGTTTATTTACGACCTCGCCATTGCGCAGTGCTGGTGCTCATGAAAACTCTACCACTCTACTATAGTTCATTGATCGCCTTGAACATGTGTCATGTCTATCGACTTGTTTCCATTATCGGAAGTTTATACAATAAATGGTTCAAAAAATAGAAACAAGTCAATATTGTTTATCATTAATGGTGCGAAATTCTAACACATTCAAATACAACGCATGCTTGTTTGTTTCAAATATTTTTCCCAACCTTAAAAAAAAATAGTAATAGTAATAGTAATAATAATAATATGCGGCATATGAAAGCGATTATCAAAAACTGGTGCGAAATTCTAACACATTCAAATACAACGCATGCTTGTTTGTTTCAAATATTTTTCCCAACCTTAAAAAAAAATAGTAATAGTAATAGTAATAATAATAATATGCGGCATATGAAAGCGATTATCAAAAACGGATGTGAACAATTTAGCATTATGCTCAAACACAAAATTAAAACAAAACAAAACAAAAGTAAAGAAAAGTGTGGGGAGTTTATTACATGTTTAGAATATATTGATAATTACTCCAGTACCGTACAGTTTTTTTGGCACACCAAAAATTCGATGCAACAACTATCCGCGTTTAAATTATTTCCCCTAATGCACCTATAACGGGATTTTGTTAATATTGTATATAATACTTTTTTATTTGCAATTTCATCAAATATGCTATCATGATCTAGTCGTTATTACATAAAAATTGGTGTAAATTTATTGATTAACGAATACATGTACATTGCAAAAAAATTGGCATAATGGGTAAGGGATGATGGTAAAAATGTGAATATTTCAAACTCTTTGTGGTTTAGATCTTGATGTCAAAAATATAATTCAACACATCTATTGGTGTGGACGTATAACTGGAAGATATTTTCACTTTAAGATATGAAAAAGATAACACAAATCTACCATTTCAATGGGCTATTCCAGAAAATAAAACTGCTCTCCCCATAAAGTATCTGTCTACATTCAAAAAGTCAAACATTTTTAGCCACGAACCAGTTTTGTTTAGAAATTCTTTTTTTTAAAGAAATTTATCTTTGTCTTTAAAGAAAATTATCGGGATAATAGGATATTTAAGATATATATATGGAATTCCAAGACGCCGTGTTGTGAAAAAAGTCTGCAGGAGTTGTAACGTCCTCCATGGAGATAAGCACAGTTTGTTTAGAATAGTCCAATGAGCATCTGATGGTGATTGCATGGTATCGGAATAGGGCTAATTAAGTTTTAGTTCACGCGAGTAACTTAATTCAACATCCACTGTAATCTGATCCATCCGATACAACATAAATAAGCATTGATAAGGTAAAAAAACAAGAATGAAATTTAAACAAGTCTGTTTGCTGTAGCAGGTCTGAAAATTGCAATGCGGAGTGCGTTTTTTTATTTTTGTTTTAAATTCTTGAAAAAGCAATGCGCACCGGATTTTTTTGCCAGCTGATTGCTCAATGCGTCACTTTTTCCCAATCCGTACTCTGAATATTGGCAAAATCATAGTCTAGTTCATAAGTCAAAGGGGACCTAAATTGAAATTAATTATTTTCACGGAGTAGTCTGATGATACCAGAAAGCTTTTTTCGGGAATGTTTTCCTTTCCCACTCTCTGGATTTGTCAATTTTGTCAATATATCTATTTTTATGCAAACATAAGAAAAAAATCTACTCGTGATTTCAGATCGTTAAAAAGAATGAACGTGGGCCACGGGAAACAGACTTGTTTCTTTTTTGGCCAAATCAATAGCAGAACACAAAGCTCGTTATAGAATATCCATTACCAAGAGTCATTCAGCTGAAGTTCATATGATTCATTTATCAAGTTCGATTCCGTCCCCAATTTGATCTTGACATTGAAAAACTTGACAAATCCAGCGAGGCTCCCGATGTGTGTGTTATCAAGGATACTCACACGAATATGTCTTTTTAATGTTGTTAAGATGTTGAACCTGGGAAAATCAAATCAAGAAGAATAACATATATACAGTTAATTAGAAAGATTAAACTAGCCTAGATCCCACTTAGAATTAAAATCTTATGGAAATGCTCTAAATAAAGCTTAGAAGTGTAGTGAAGTCCAAAAAAGTACAAAATTTTACACAGAAATGGCTAAAATTGAGAGACAATTAAGTTTCAATATATAATTCGGTGATGGTGATGTGACTATCCTATGTTTTCTAAATCCCAAATTTGTACCTCCGATGGATTTACCAAATAAAAGATCAAACAAAGCTCCTTAAAATAATTTTATACATATTACTGAAAGAGACAAATTTCATTAAAAATAATTTGTTTGCCCAGATGTAGAAACAGGGTCTTTCCGGATTTTTTTTTTTATATTTGAAACTAAGTGTTTTCATACCATTATTTGCCGGCGGCGGAAAATTTAAAGTTGGTAAAGAATTGCCATTTTCTCTTATATTCCTCAATATCATGGAAAACAACCGATTATGTTGCTATAAACATGTTCTATTGATTCATGTAAAAAATTATGTAGGTAAACAATTAGTGGGTAGAATCTAGACCAGTCCCTTTAAATAAGAAAATCATCGCCAATTTACGGGCCTACTATTTTTCGCCCAAAGGAAATGTAAAAGAAGCAAATAACCCACCTTATCCTGATGAACTTCCTCCAGATGATCTTCCTCCAGATGAACCTCCACCAGCTCCTTCTTCAGATGATGAACCTGGAAAAAATAAATCAAGAAGCAGTGGCACCCCACATGAAATTTATTCAAAAGCAAAAATGTACAGCTTATCGCGAAAATGCCTATTTATATTTTTCTCGGAGGGGGGAGGGGCAGTTAATATAATGTTGCAGGCATAGCGTGACCACAGTTTTTCAAAACACCCCCTAAAGGGTGATTTGTTTCTGAAGCTTAAATATACCCTTTTCCCTTAATCACATCCTAAATGGGGATTTTACTACTACCGTTTTCACACCAGGGTTTGAAAAAGTAGGCCTACCCTATTTCTTGAAAATGTCTGTTCTTGAGGGGGAACGGGTTTGCGCAGAAGTAGTTCCCTTGTCTACACCAATGAGGTCCCGGGTTCGAGTCCCGCATTTGGTTTTCAGTCCATGCTCGCTTCCGCAGGTTTTTCTCCGGGTACTCCGGTCTTCCTCCAGCATTCAAAACTGAAATTAAACAACATCTTGGAGCCCTGTCGAAGATAACTTTCTTTATACTCGGTACCAAGTACCAAGTTGGGTTTCCTTGGTGAAAGCCTAAAGGCTCTGTCAGACATCACCGTATAGAGCAAAACGTATGAATAACGTACTAAATCCCACTATTGTTTGGCTGTTTTCATTGTTATTCGTCATGTGTTCGTTAGAAGTACGTTCAATACGTTATCAATACGGTTTGTCCGTTGTGTATACGTCCAACTCGTTATCCACACGGTGGTTGTCCGTTTGGTACACGTTCAGCATGTGAAACCTTTGTACGTTACTCGTACGTTTTGGTCTATACGGTGATGTGTGACAGAGCCTTAAACAAGGTGATTTGAAACGATGTCACCTGATTCACCCTTCAATCCTCAGCCTCAATAACCTAATTCACTTTTTTCTTGGTCACGGTATGCAACATAATGTCCTTCCCGGGGTATCTTTCCTTATAAAAAAGTAAAAGAAGTAAAAATAACCCACCTGCTCCTGCTTCATTGGAGGAACTTCCAGATGATGATCCTCCAGATGATGAACCTGTTGGAAGATAAGATATTCAATAAGGTTAATCAAGCATTCAATATTCGGTCAATTTTCATTGTGAAAGATCGTATAATACTATTCTGAATTCATCTATCATTGTCTGGTTGTGGTGGTATACGCCGTGGAAGTATTGACGTCATATTTATGATAATTAGCCAAACACGTGCGATAGAAAAAGAGTCTTATAATAGACAAATTACCGTGGTTTATGCTTATTTTTGCTTCATTTGTATTCAAAAGTACTAACAATAATATAGAAATTATTCCCCATAGACTTAACATGTGGTAAAAATGGCTACCACGTTTGTTTGGAACAAGATCGCACGTGTTGGGCTAATTATAATATATATCACGTCACTACTTCCACGGCGTATTGAGACGTCCCATTCATGCAAATTAGCCAAGTGAATACAAAGGTATGATCTACACCGCCCTGAAAGGTTAATAACTAGAAACGTTTTTCGCGGTGTTTAATGCTGTATTTTAGGCAATTTTTGTCATGTTGAAGCCACTTCCGGTTTCAGTTCCGTAAAATACCGAGGGATGCATTTATCATTTTATATTTTTTCACGAACAAACTAAAGCATTACATACTGGAAAAATGACTGAATTATGTTTGTATAGAACTTTAAACTAAATAATTCACGGATAAGAAGCTGAAAAGATAATGTCACTTTCATGCTTTACAGCTGTTGAATTTTATTTTCATTCACTCTCCTTCAATCTTTCAAGTTCTCTATGGCAAAATTAACCGGAAGAAATCAAAATCTCATCGATGCAACATTTTATATTTTATAAAGTTTCACATTATTTAGTTTACACTTGTATAATTATATAACGTTTGGCCAAAAGAAAGGTTTGGCTTTTCAATCTTATGACCGAAAAAATATTTTCTTCAGTTATTGATATTTGTTGACCAGATTTTCGTTTTATCCAGATAAATAGTTCTGTCCAAAAGGTATGCACAACATTGCAATAAAAAAGAAAATGTTCAATTGTTTCAATTTCTTGTTCGCAGAAAGCACATTTTGTTATTGCTGCTTATATTTATTTTGCAGAGACATTATTCTATGTAGCAGTTTGAACTGAAAATTCCGAGTATTTGAATCGATTGCACATTTAAAGGCTAAAAAATGTATGTTCCAGCTCTTGCTTCACGATCATCCATGGATACTGTAATGTCCAAATTGGGTTTGACCTTTTAAATTTTCCCGCAAGTTGTTTGTTTACGTTTTTAAGGTAATGAAGGGAATGCTGGGAAGCTTGAGAAAATGGCTGCGCTCACGAGTGGTGTCGTGACAACGTTTTTACGGACGATAAAACTTCATAATAGTAGAAACAGAAATACTTAATTGAAACAGTGACAACAGATCTGAAGACATTAGTAAGTTGATTAAATGACTACTTGATGAAGAAACGTTAAAATCATGTCTTAGCACCAGTTTGCCTAATTTTCTCCCGATGTCGAATCGTAAAACCCACCCACGTGTGGGAAGCTTAAGCAACGTTAGAGTTGCCCACAACAAATACTACTCGTTTGGTTGTCCCTGAGACAAACCTAGCCACTATCATGTAATTTGAGATCGAAGCTTGGAACAATCTTTAACTGTTTAGGAAAATGCTTAAGACTTTCTAACTTTTATTGTATCATTTTGTTATATATTTTGTAAATGTTAACGCTATGTTACGTTGTTTAATAGCGTGCTAAATACCTGTTACTTGTTCTTTTACTGGCGGTGCTTCGGTTGTTACTTCTTCTTCTGGTGCAACCGCCTCCTCACCTCCGACAATATTATTATGTGTCTCTGTCAATAGAAAAGAAGAGGTTTTTTGATAACCTGACGATAAAAAAGCTACTAGTATATTGATTTAGATATGGTCACGGACAATGGTGTACTGATATATCTTATTGGGTAGAGCGTTTATCTGTTTGGGCGTATGTGCGTGCTCAGAATTTGAACTTAAGGCTACAGTCCCTAAATGGGTGCCGTTTGGCTGAACGTCATCTTTACTGCAAGTTTGTACCTACTTATACATATCAGAATATCACAATTTTTGGCGTACATATGGAATAGAGTCTCTAGTTTATACATCCAACTTTACTAGTGATTTTACGTCCATTGTCAAGGTCAAAATTACGTCAATAGACTACTTCAAAAAATTGACGCCTATTTCGCCGAAACCTCATGATTTTACGATGTTCGAACGATTCGACTGTTTTCAAATTTTGACAGATTGTAGGCTCGATACCTTTTATTGAATTACAAATAATATTTTATGAATATGTTGTGTTGATTTTGAATGATAATTTAACGAGCCCGCGTTGTTTTGCCCGAAAAACCTGACGTGAATTACGACTCTGAGTTCGCCTTGTTTGAGCTGTGAATTGTCAGTTTTTATTATCTACATTATCTACATTTTGTCTGATATACGCATTCGCATAATTTACTTACAAATGGAGCATCCCAATGAGGCAAAAAGTACAATTTTTATGTAAACAAAAGAAAAATACGGCGTTCTAATGTTTATGTTTTAGGTTTTAGATTTTAGTTCAAGATTTTAACACTGCCTTGATAGCTCAGCGGTAGATCTCTTGCCTCGTAATGCATGACTAACCCCTGTCATAATCCATGGTTCGAGTCCCCGCAAATCCAGTGGAAACTATTTATCTTTTCCTGATTAAAAAATAGTTAAACAACCCTTAAGGTCACAGAAGAAAGTGAGTCACTCGCGTAAAAGCGAGTCAATTTGTTCTATTTGAAAAACTTTGGCTTAAAATATATCACTTTGACTCATTTTGCGGCCAAGTGTTTCAACCCTGAAAGTACAATCGAGTACAATTCTATTACAAATCTAGTACAACTCTAGTACAAGATTGGAATGTGCACATTTGGAACATCGTGCGAGTACACTTTAAGTACAATTCTAGTACAATTTTTTTTTACTAGAATAATTGTACTTAAAGCGTGTTCGAATGATGTGCCAAATGTGCACATTCCAATCTTGTACTAGAATTGTACTCGATTTTCTTTAGGGAATATACGGACAAGTGTCCCATTTTTTTCTGTGAATCTCTTTGTCATCACACGCAACTTTCACTGTGTATTGTTCAAATCAATAAAAGGGAGCAACCATGATGAAACAAGCTGTTTAAAATTGATACATATGCATACTTTTGCAGCTTATATGCCTGTTTTTTTATTATTAATATTTCAACGATGAAAAAATATTTTTCAACGATATATTTGTTTACCTAGATCTATCGTGATTCCAATGTGACAGAATTATTTAACCAATCTTTTGATTTGAAATCAACTGGACCAATTGTCATCATGATGAATTTGCTGCGGCTAAATTCATGTTTAGATAGAACCAATATTACTGTTTGATTCTCCTCGTATTTAGAATTTGAAATTAAGGTCATCAGAGTTAGATCTGACGCCCGTGGCCACAGTCTACTACAAAACGGCTAATGGAGATGCGCATTCATCGGGATTTGCACCCCAGTAAAGATTGCCCCTATATTTGCTTTTTCGCGCCGGGTAACTTGTTTGAGATATTTCAGATACTACCTCAGGTATTTAACTTACCTGATTATATCTCCATTCGCTATTTTTGATACGTTCCATCGGGTACTTTAAATAATATCTTAACCCTCGTCTTCCTAAGGGGGTAGGACTGGTTACCAAACCCCCTAACGGATGATCGCCGTTTGCACCAAAATGAAAAACAAAGCGACCCTGAGCATTTGGGCAATTGTTTTTACATCCTTTGCGGTCATTTTGATGGGAAACAAATAGGGGTACCGCTTAAGGTGGGGTTATGGTAGGCCGTCAAAGTCGGCGGGTAGGGGGATGGTTGCTACCTCGAAAATTTTAAATCGCCATTTTGAAAAATATTTGCATGCTATAGACTTGAAACTTACAGGACATGTTAAAATTGTTGATTCTTTCATTTATTAGCAAAAAACTTGACGAAAATCGGACATTTAGAACTTTTATAGCGATTTTTTTTGAAAAAGTGGCCATGTTTGCCAAAATGCGGTTTTTTTTCCTTCGGACCAGATATATTTTGTGACGTCATAATTACGTAACGCCTCGACCGATTTTCATGATCTTGATAACCATGGAAAGAGGAGACCCTACTCTATACCATAGTACCAAACAATATAACTTTGAGGGTCCCAACTTCAATCCCCCCCCCCGCCAGGAAGACGTGTTACAAAAAAGGCTCATGAAGACGAGGGTTAAATCGTAATTTGTTATTTACGTTTCATATCTAATTTCCAATATTTTAGATACCAGTATTTGTTTAGATAGTTTTAAAGATATTTTAGATAGGAAACAATCTAGCGCCTTAATAAAACTATTGACCACCAGTTGTCTATGACTTACCCCACCACTCTCCCTGTCCATTACAATCCCTCAGTGTAACAATGGTAAAGACCAGCAACATAAAAACTATTGCGCAATGTTTCATCTTGGAAGATTGTTTTGCTTCTCACGATACTGTAATCATTCAGTGTAACTCGCTGAATTAATAATTAATAATGAATCATTTACAACACCATGTGTTGTTATTTTTTTATTATTATTCATATGACCATATTTGGGTATCGATTTATGTTTGTTTATTAGAGCTACAAATAGATACATTTTGTGTAAAACACAAACAACAACATAACATGTCGTGAGAAATTTTACAACCTAGCACCTCTCTGGTTTTAATATACATGTATATGAGATATATTGATTTTCCACTATCAAATGTAGAGTGTTTTCCACATATTGTAGTGATAGGGATGATGTCCTCAGTTAGCCTAATCAAAAATTATGTGTGTCTCACAATTTATCATAAAAGGTCTCTTACCTTCCTAACAGATAAGACTTAAATGATTAGGTCACATATGTGGACCGCCGCGGAAAAAGGGTGCAGTTGTCAGCTCCTACATACATGTTGCTCATTGTAGCATATCTGATGCATACAAATAGCATACATCAGATATGCTACAAGGAGCAACATGTAGAAAGAGTGGTCGACGCGCAGCTCCGGTCGACCTGGCACGCCATACGCATACCCTATGTCAGTCTAATCGTAACGACACTGTTAATGAGCTCATTATGCGAATTCTATATTTCAAGTCTCCCCAAACGAGAAAAAAATAGGTCGCCAGATTTTGTTTTTTTAAACGTGACCTGCTTAAAATGCTGGCTTGGATCGATTCTGCTAGTAAAAATATAAAAAGTCACGATTGATGAAATTTGAAAAATATATTTTGCCTGTAAGGCCTGTAAAGTGAAGAAATAAGGAGAGGAAAAAAATACGTTGATGTGATGTACAAAAGGTATCTAATATCGGCTCTTCGAACTTGCCTGCAATTTGTATTGCGACAGCTGGGCATCAAAAGTTCGATAAGTACTACCTTTTGTCACGACGGGTCATCCTCTGACGTCAGAAACCTGCACGAATTTCATGTCAGAGTTTGTATTGACTGGCCTCGCTGCGTTTAAATATTTTGTATTTCATCGAAATCTAATGAATGCAACATTTATTGTCCAGACTGAAAAGTAACCTTTTTGGTTCTTTTCTATAAATTATGCCAACAATTCGAGAATTTCATCCGTGACAGTTAATAATTGAAGAAAAACCAACAATCTACGCAAACAAATATATATAAACTAAATTTATCAAAACGACGCCGATGGGGTTCGAACCCACAGTTCTCAGATTAAAAGTCAGACGCGCCAACTACAAGACTAGCTAGCTGATTGTGTACTCAATGGGTATTTAATTTAAAGATATATACTTTCATATTTGAAGTAATTGGTTACGCATGCGCAATGATAGAATTCAAGAAATATCGTGTTTTTTATCATGTGTCAGAAGGGTAAACAAAACCAACCCTAACATCAATCTTGTTTTAGCACATTTTAACATTTTGACTTGAAGAAAAAAGTCTAAATTTTGCGTATCGATAAACGTATCGGCATAAATATATATTTTGCACTGAATAAATATTTTTAGAGAAAATCACCGGCATATCTTGAAGGTTCATCGCGTGAAATAATTTGCCAGTAAAATTGCATGAAATGTCACACATATTTCGAAAAATGTAGTTGCATTACAATATTATTTTATACATTAATATGCAACAT